>SGPM01000403.1:0-21729 GCA_004802725.1 Antrodiella citrinella
CCGCTGAGGACAACGCTGAGAAAGTCAAGCGCTCTTGGACTTCCCGCTTCTGATCCTGTCGACTCTCTGGATTTGCTTCATCTCATTCTGGCATATCTCGTATTAACCTCTGTGTCTCTTGCATGCTCTGGCCTCCTCTGGTCCGTTTCTCTACCTATCTCGCATCTGTCTCTTCCCGCTCCTGCTCTCTTCACTACCTCGCCTCTTCCCATCTTTCGAGCCGAATCGGGCTCGTGCATCTTCTCTCGCTTCTCTTCGCTCCTGGCCTCGGTCTCCTCGTGAAGACCATTCTGCATCTCTATCTCGTGTCAACATTACCTTCACTTCCCCCTTTCCCTCCTCATCGATCCTCACTCCCCCCTTCCCATTTCTCTTTCCCCTTTCCTATCCCACTTCCTATCCCACTTCCTATCCCACTTCCACTCCCTATCCCCCCCTTCCTATTCCACATTCCACTATACATTCCCGGACATCTACTTCTTATAAAATCTCACTCGCGCAGCAATTTCCCAACCTCGGACTGTGTTGTCAATGGACGTGCCTGTCCTGATTCTTAGTGGCAAGGTGATGCAGGGAGTTACCCAGTGGTTCTCTCGGTTTACCGTGTCATGTATCTATTGGTGTCGGTACTTACATTGATACACAATTTTGTTGTGCGAACCAGCTTTATGGTCCCGGTTTATGTGTGATAAGAAACAATGCCTACCTGTTATCACTATCAGATGCAACGCATATAGATTCATTCATACATATCTTTACACTGATGAAACCTCCTTTACTTTCTTATTCCCTCGAGAGTGGAAATACTTATGCGCTCTCGGAGCCACATCCCAGCAACGTCGAGAGTCTACCCCCATGGTGTGAGATCTTGTGACTGCCACCACGTGCCCGTGACATTTGGATTCGAAAACCAAAGAACCGTGACCAAGTATCGCAAATACACTACATGGTGATTCAACATCTGGTCGTGGAGGCGGCTGGTACCTATGGATCCAAATGACACCTACAAGATACCAACCATAATCCTAGGCACGTGAAAGGCATGTAAAAATTGCCTTCTCGCAGACAGGGCATCGTGGTTGTCGCCACACTTCTGCCATAATACAACTACTCATAGAAGCCTTGCCGTCAGCATCTTCTTGTGAACGATAACTATTAACTATGTGAGACTCACGCGTGACAGAATATATGACCGCACATCGTGGCGATAGGGACCAATGGACTGCCCAAGCAAATACCACATTTGATGATAACGCCGTGCACGGGGGCAACAGTAGGAGTCGTCGCCGGAACACCGTCTCGAGGAATCGTGTATTCCTCAGTCAGTGGTTCCGGCGATTCATTTACTGCTGCTGTGCCCGACGTTTGGGACTCGTTGTCAAAGTCAGCGACGCGTGCCGCAAACTCGTCGAGTAGTGGTGCATCCGTGACGACGGTGAACGTCTCCTCATTGACGTTCCTGACGGTGGCTGGTAGAAATGATGCGCCATTCGACGCGATTCCACTTTCCGTGCTGTCAAGTTCTATCGGGGCTAAGGTGCTGTCAGGTTCCGCGTACTCTTCTGCAGGAACGGCCGAGAGAATAGGAAACGAAGGGACAGGTTTCGCTTCCGATCTCTTGCCAGGGGGTATCATCGTGTGCGTCTTCACCGGCGCTACAGTGGTCGCATCTTTTTTCTTGGAGTGAAAGAGAACAAGTGGCTCCCATTCATTCATCTCAAAGAACGGAGACGCCACCAACCCCGGCTTACGCTTCCGCTTCGGTTCCACGTCAGAGTCCTGTATTCTCAATGCGTTGCAGTTTATCATCGTGATGTTGAATATAGTAGTGAGACTCACCGAGTCTACATGCCACCGTCGTTGTTTGGAGTATTGTTTGCGAGTCCGACGCTCGAGAGGGTATTGCTCTGTTTCAATCCATGTCTTCCGTCTCCCGCCCAATTTCTAGAAGCCACGTATCATTGATCAAAACTGCTGAAGAGGGGTGAACGGTGAACGTACTGCATTGAAGGTATCGTCTTCCTTATCGTTGCACAAACCGCACTTGCATTTGGCCCAATGATGATGTCGTCGATGATGATCTTCCACTTCCACTTCTGCTTCATCATGATTATGCGGCACGTTTTTGATGTAACGCACATTGCAGCTAGGACAAACTTTGTCCCTGTGATCCATACTGATGTGCTTGATACCAAATGTCCGTAAATACTCTATGTTTCACAAATAAGCAGATGATAACGCTGATGTACATACCTGTCCTAGATGAATCGAATCCGCAAAACCTCCGCCACAGTAGGGACAATTCGGGTGCGCTATTGAGCGACACCAATGCTCAGAAAGACGGCTGACTTCAATCACGTCACCGCATTCGCATAGACCCACAGCATGCGCGATCAATCGATGCTGTTAACAGCGTCAGAGCATGAAGCAGTCCGCACAGAGAGTCATCCACTCACGATCATCAAGTGTTCCCACGTATGGAACCTGGTCTTGCATGGGTCACAGCGAGGGTGGGCCACCCAGAGATGAAGGTCTCGTGCTTCAAAGCCGTCTAAAACTAAATTGCACCAACGGCATAGTACCGGGGTGGGCGTGTATTGTTGTCGAGGATTATGGCCTTTGGCAGAACAATGCTTAGGAATGGAGCGTTGAGATCAGGAGAGAAAGAGGTCACTTCATACGAGCGACTCACTTGATATAGCCTGAAGTGCTCTGGAAAACTTGATGAACAATCCGCGCATCCGAACGACTTGGCGTTCTTGGTTTGAGCAGCCACACTGGGATATTTCTTGCCCATGCTACGATATGCTCGTTAGTGTAAGTTGAAGGAGTTCGACAATAAGGGCACTGTCAGAGGAGTATCGCTGCGATGCAGCCGCCACTCGCTGCGGAAGAAGCAACGAGGCTCGGTGCTTTCCGTAGTTCTTCTTGAAGTGATGCGCGTGACCCGTACATGCATGAGGGTTCTTCGTGTCTTCGGACTCGTGCGTGTCAAATGAGAGTCACCCAAAAATCAAAACTGAGACGAAGAGTGCAATATATACCACTAGAGAAAATATCGCGCGACCAGCTGCAGGATGAGAGCATGTTTCGAATGCATGTTACATGTGGGACACGAGCTCAGAAAAAGTTAGACGTGCAGTCTGACAAGCATCTCTTTCCGGCAGACAGGGCATCGAAGTTCCTTCCGTAGCGTGTCGATGATGCAACTGAGGGTGAAATGTGATGAGATATCGCCCTAGCCATATCGCAAAAAGACGCACCTATGGCAAAAGATGTGACCACAGATCGTGGCAGTGGGCTCGTCCGGGTCCTTCAAACACACTCGACAATACCACCGTGAATCTGGAGAACGAGATGCAGCAGCAGTTGGCCCGGAGGACTCTGACGTTGGATGAACANGAGGTTCTACAGGAGAGAATTAGCAATAACTGAGGTGGGAGAAGATGCTGAGTTTTACTTTTGTCTTCCGAAGGAGATGCCCCCCAATACGAGACCACCACACGCGCAGATAGACGACTAGAGGTATGANGATCCAGAGGCAGTTCAGATAATAACGGAGGCGATGACGGAACGTCTGACGTTAGGGAAAGGGAGCCGCCAGAAAGAGATACTTGCGGAAATGTATTGCTATAAGAAAAGACTTGTGAGGANAAAACATACGGCTCAATTGTCGTGCGTACTTGGTAAACTTTGGGGATCCTTCTGGCGTGCTGTGAGCAAATAAGTCATCGAGTGGCGTTCCGAGTGGCGCGTCGTCATGATCATCGTGTACACTCCCGTCCGANGACGAATTGAGCTCCCATTCTTGCACGGAAGGAGACGAAAGAGGCGATGCATTTCGCGAGCTCATGGTAGACCGTTGAGTTTCTGAGGAATGCTGCGAAAGGTATAGATGTGAGGATGTACCGATGAATGCGAAGAAAAGGCTACTTGCAGGAGCGGGAAAAATAGGGTGGGACGTTGATGACAAAGATCCATCTCGTTCGTTCANGACTCCTTTCCGCGAGTCTCGACGAGAGGAGTGGGCCTCCGTGATGTGCTGAAGAAAAATCGCAATGAGGTCAGGGACAANGACGTAATAGCGACACAATAACGATCCACGAGAATAAGGACACATACCACGCTTAAATGATCTGCATCTCGAAAGCCGATGCTACAATCACTGCAACTCGGATGTAAANTCGACCCAAGGAAGTGTTGGTCGATTGAATCTAGAGATTCAAAAGCCAAACAACAAAGCCCGCAGCTAAGCTCTGGGTGCTCGTCCAGGGCATGCTGCGGCAAATAATCAGATNNCTCCGCTTTGATAAATGAAATTGAAAGGCACCTCGAGAAAAGCAATACTGTTCTCAAATCCCTCATCGCATATAGAGCATGTTGGGTGGTTGGATGACGTCCTGAAATGTTCCTCCAGACCGTCAAGTTGTATATACCGACGACATGTGCTGCAGAGTATCATGGGATGAACNGCCGTATAGTGCTTATCGTGAATGAGACGATCATTAGCTCAGGAAGTNATCGGAAGGCAAACAATTATATTACCGCATTGAAAGCCATGTTNTCTTCGAAACCCTCGTTGCATGATGGACACGTCACATGCGATGGTGCACCGTTTCTGAAGTGGCCCTTCAATTCCACTTCGGTATCAAAGGTCATCGAGCACGCCGAGCAGCTANATGAAGGTTCAGGCGGAGGGTGTTCAAGTGAAGTGTGCTAGGTGTGAAATATCAGAGATATACATATTGCTTATTTCGGTAGAAACGTACCTCTGAAAGGTGCGCGTTGTCAAAGAAGCCCACTTTGCAGACCGAGCAAGACGGATGAGCATCGGTTTGGGAATAATGGGTGTCTTGTTGTGCAGGTATGTCAAAAGTGATATCACAAATTGAACAATAGAGCTCGGGATGCGATGTCATGATGTGCTAATTTTCTTCAATATCTCCGAACGTATGTGATGTATTGAAAGTTTACTCACTCGCTTCAGTGTCTCTGAATCACCGAAGTCCATATCACAAGTTCGGCATACCCAATGATTTGGAGAAGCGCGAAAATGTTTCTGTAGCTCTGAAAGAAACACGTATCGCTTGCAAGGTGGGCAGAAGACCATAGGATGAGCCAATACTCGATGCTGCAAAGCAGTTGATTGGTTCTCAGTCGAAAGTGATGAAGTGCGGAACTTACAGCATCAAGCTTGTCGTGAATGTCGTATTTCTCTCCGCATTGTAAACACGTAGCCTTGCGAAGTTCGGTTTCAGGCGGGTATTTTGAACCCATCGAGTTTGCGGCGGCAGTGACAATCGTACGCGAGTGCTACAGTACACAAATGTAAGCTGGTTACTAGAAAACACCAAGTGTTGAGGCGTAAAGAAGGACTGACAGACCTCATCGGCCGATGCTGCTAGCGGCAGAGATCCAGTGTTTGATGTGGTGCCATTTGCTAATGTCGTGGATACAAAGGCTGATGTAGTAGAGACTAAAGAACTCGCCACCATGGGGTTCATCACATTCTGCGTTGCTACTTGTGATCCTATAATCGGGGTAGCAGGAGTGAGAGGTCCTGCCACTGCTGGGAGCCTTGCCGCCAATTTCTCTGCTAGCGCCTTATGCTTGGAGTTTGTTTCGCAATGGAGCTTGTATCCTTCTTCGAAATCAAACACTCTGTTGTTGCATAGATGGCACACAGCAGCTGCCATAAGGGGAAAAAGGAAAGTCANTGAACGATCGTATACCGTGAACGGCGTAAACGAAGGTGGGTGGGCACTGGGCAGAGCGAGGGACTCAACCCCTGAAATCCACAAAGACGCCTCCACGAGATGAAACGACAGTCCCTCACACTGCCGCGCTGCAGCCGCGTGACTATCAGTTCGGGGCGAATAAGCCCAGAACAAAAACGTGCAGGCAGGCCAAACAAAGTAACTCAGCATCGAGATCGCGTTCCGCGTTGACAACCACTTCTGCAATACGTCGGGCCCAGAATGATCAAATCATTGACGCCAGTGCGATTCGTCCCTCCAACCAGAAATTAGCCATTTTCGATGTCCGTTCAGGTTCTACTGAGGGAGGTGTCGGCGATGTATGACCTGGAGTTCACGGAGGCGTGGAACATTGTGGCAGTAGCGACTTTGTATGTGCCAAGCAAAAGACGATTTGGGGTACGCGTAAGGCCGTGCTGCGTGGCGGTGGCAGCCAGCTTCGAGAAAGTGAGTACACGACGGTACTACATACACGATGCAGACGGACGTCCTTCTCATCCATGCAACCTGTGATGAGCTCAGTTCTTTCCCGCAATTGAAGAGCTGAATCGCTTACCTCAGGCCTATTCTTCCCCTCGGCGCCGCAATCGCCAGTGTCGATTCTGATGAGGAAATGAACACTCAAATCCGAGAGCGTTACAAAAGTAAGATAGACAAAACTCATGGCCCAGAGGAGATTCAAGTCTGTGTCGAAGGAGGTGAACTGTTAAGTGAACATTTGGTGCGCCCTGCAAATCTGAGATCTCGGGAGATGCCGTTTAAGCGCCCATTATTATTCCGACTGTGGTGTAGCTAAGTGCACTCGAATGTGTTGTATGCTGCTTTCCAGTGGGTTTGACTTGCAGTACCTGGACCCGTATCGCGTATTCCTTCTCATTTCAGCGCCCACAGGAATCGAGTTGCTACCTCCAGCGAGCCAAGAACACGAACGGATTCACGGATATGAACTGCCTCCGCCTGAATATCCCGCGATCAGCGTCCAGTGACCGTCTCCGTCCTTCCATTCATCCTGCCAGCACATACTATTTAGTCGCCAAAACCTTTACAAAAGCTGGCCAGCAACGACGAGCCCATTTCTCTGACCTTTTACCGTCAACTCTTGCGAGAAACCAGCTAAAATCATGACTACCAACACCACACCTGCGAAACCAGACGTGGTCGTTCGTGAGGTGAGTTAACTTTCCCTGGTGCTTCTGCTTCCCCAAGAGAGGAAAGCCGACGAAACTTTAGGTTGCGAAGAATGTTTGGACATTCTCTCGGTGCGTTCTGCCGAATCTTTGACAGGCTCGCAATACTTAGACTTTCGCAGGCCTCTCAACCTCTTCAATCGTTTACCGGTCGGGGGACGCTCCACTGCTATCAAATTGAGCTCAGGTGGCATCTGGTTACTTGCCTCGACACCGCTGAACGACGAGACGAAGGCGAAATTGGAAGAACTGGGCAACGACGTCAGGTGAGTTTTACCTTGCATGCGTACTTTCTTTTTGTTCACACATGTCCTTCGTAGATATATCGTTGCACCGAACGTCATGCACCATTTGTTCCTCAAGCCGTACAAAGACTACTTCCCGAAAGCGAAGGTCATTGGACCGAAGGCCTTGAACACGAAGAAGGCTCTAGAAGGATGGCAGCTGGATGAAGGTGCGTGTATGGATATATTGAGAGTGTCTGACCAGCATGCTGAAGGGTGTATATGTAGTTTTCGATCCTGAACACCCCGAGGCGCAGCACGGCTTTGAGGATGAGGTGCGTCACATCGTTCTCGCATGGACCAGCCCGATGACAAGTCTGTCATTCAGATCGAACACGTGTGAGTGAATACCATATATCACCGTTTAGAACAGAATACTGACGAACTCGTCCCTCAAGATTCTTCGCGGGCTACGTGAACATGGACATCGCATTCTACCACCGAGCGTCGAAGACCGTCATGGGTGCAGATCTTCTTTTCAATCTACCAGCCACGGAGCAGGTACGCAGGTCCTTCCATTCATCCGACCTTAAAGTCTAAAGCACCTATCTCTCACTCCATCCACTACTTCCATTCTTCGCTTGTACAGTACACTTTCTCAGACACCAATGCGTGGTTCCCAATCTTGCACCTGCTGAGGCCATATTCGTGGATCATGAGGCTCTTCATCTGGAAGACCGAGGCCGACTATGAGTCAGTATACTGTCTTGCGCTCGTACATCTGTGCTTCATACTGACAATGGCTGGTGTATGTAGGCAAATGAAGTTGCACGCGTCGCAGGTCGCCAACTGGGATTTCGACCGATACATTCCTTGTCACGGTGTACGTTCACGTCTTAAATCACTTGTCCTTGTCGTTGCGTTTGCTGACATCCTGACTTCAGAACGTCATTGAGAACAATGCAAAGGCTGCCTGGAAGGACGCGTACAGTCGGTATGGCCTCTGAGTTGGACCAAGGCAGGCGAAGTCTCTCCATTGTTTGTACACGTCCTTACATCTCCACGTCTCACGCAGTGTGTATCAGCAACACTCGGTATGCTAATCTGTAGTAGGTCTTCGTAACTCTGGTTCCTTTTACGCATCGAGGTGTTGCTAGAGCGCAATACTCTAATCGACTTACAAAAATATGTCACTCAATAGAGTCTGGGACGTAAAGTGATGATGAAACAGAGTATGAAGGTACACGTAGTACGTGTTCAGAGAGATCAGAGTCTGAGCGAAGTGCATACATTGCTCAAACACCACAATCGGAATATACTTAGGATGATCGCGTACCATGTCCTAAAAAATCACGAAGAGCGGCCGACCGTTGAGTAAGTGATGAGGCAGAGTTCGAATCGGAATCCTATGTAGTGACAAAGTTTTGAGGTTAATACCTTCGTCTCGGTTTACTAGTACCCCACCCATTACTACTACGAAAGGCTGACACTGAAGAATTCGGCACAGACTCGAATATGGCCTCAGCTTCATCTTTAGAACTGTCCTCCGATGTGCTGGTAGCTGCTGGGTTAACATTATAGTGCAACAATTTCTGTAGAAGGGCCTCCAGAGTCGAACTTTGGTGTGGCAACATGCCACTTGTCAACCCTTGTATACATTCTGTGAGGTGATCTCCGTGCCCTCCTTTGAGATCGCAGGCGTACTGAAGCCAGATGGCATGGATATTCGTGTACCTGATATTCAACGAAGTGGTCAAGGCTCTGCTGTAGCATACGGGGCTGTGACGCACCGTGAGGTGAATGGACAGAACAGCTCAACAAGGCAATTCTGAGCAGACTTCTGCAAACGTATGTTTGCCATCGCCTTCGCTTTCAGTTCGTCGGCGCCGATCTATCCAAGCCGTGGGGTCCACTTTGGGTCAGTATACCGCAGAAGGGTAGCCTGAATATTGAACTTACAATATCTGCCAATCTATACATCGACTTCGGAGAACATGGCGGGGCACTGTAGACCTGCACTTCGACAGGTGGCGTTGTTGAGTCTTCCAATCTCACTGATCGGAGGGTTTTGAAGACGACCTCTCCCGTAAATATGTAGTACACCAGCGCATTCCACGTCGCGTAGGCTGCGTTGGAAATAAGAACCGTGCGCCCAAGCCTGGGCGTAGGTTCAATAACATGATCTACATTCACCTCAGTCGGCTCCGAGGTGGCATCCGGTAAAGACTCGGACGTGGTACCAGAGGATGACACCTGCGAGATCCAAAGTTGAGTAGTGTGCATCAGAGCAAGCAAAGTAGGCTCGGACACACCTCCGAGTCCTCAGGTTCAGTGAGAGATTCTTCATCTTCAAAGTCGCTGTCATCTTCGTAATCATATGTCTCCAGATGAGACGGCCACTCGGGAGGATATGTCGTATTGATGTTGACGACACGACTCTCCTGAAAGCCGCTGGCAAGCACTAGGAGGATTAAACATGGGCGATTCCTGTCACGCTGTACCAGCCTGATATCGATAACTCACATGTTTGGCAGTACGGCGATGCTGCCTTCAACAGCGCACTGTTGGCGTACACAGGTCGGGGAGTATCGATAAGCCCTGAGCCTGAACGCCGGCGGGAGAAGACGAAGAATTTCGTATCGTAAAAAGACCCAGTGTTCATCGAGATCCTGATTGCAGCCTGCAATCTTCGGGCAGCGTCGAGACCAGATGGGATGCTTGTCTCTTCGCTCATCTCGACAAATTATGAGGAGTTTGATGAGGACGATGGAGAGGTGGGAAGGAGGAGGGGTTGATTCCGTCTGAACCTTGCGCTTTAAGTGCTAGAACTTCGAGCGCACCCTGACGCTGAGCATGCGATTACCTCGAGGACTTTCGGCGTGGGATTGGTATCCATGTATAGACTCGGAGATCGGAAGTTCAAGCTTTGTTCATACAGCAAGCGATATCGATCCTGCCACCAGTGGGCTATACAGCGAGATCCAGATGATTACAAGCAGCCCCGTCTACCGAGGACGGATCTGTCTATGAATTGGCAGATGTGGATATGGTATTGATACTACCGGTTCATACTTCTTGTAAGGTCCACTGAATGCAATATAGATCGTGAAGTACTCACCATCATGGTCTATCGCCGTTCGTCTTCCCATTGCATCTACAGCTAGTTAGAAACCTCAACAGACCTGCTCTTAATCTGCGATTACCGTGATAGCCTCTCGGAGAGTAGAAACGCCACGCTCGTCGATGTTTTCGCAGCGACGTAGTACAAGCTGCTCTAATCCGATCCCTGCACCCTTCCGCATCTCGAATACGTCCCGCAAAGTTTCAGCAAAGCTCGCCATGGCCGAGGTCCGGTATCGGAAAGGGTAGTCCTGCAGCAGAAGTGTTCGCAACTTCGGTAGGAGATGTGTACGTCTGACGTGGTCCTCGTCAACTGCGCCGTTCCCCTCGCAGAGGAGGGCGAGCAGGACTTCAGATGTCATCGATTGTTCCCCAATACTGAGGTAGTCGACATTGGGTATGAACTTGAACACCCTCGACCAGAGGCGTCGTTCCATTTGGAGCTGAGGCGTAGCACGGATTGATAGTACTAACACGTTGTACAGCGGAGCGTGAGCAAATAAATGTCTGACGAAAGGCCTCTGAATCCATGACGAACCGGCGACCATGAATCGGCGGTGGGAGGATGTGATGTCAAATGGATCACCGGGGTCCTCCGGCACAACGCCGAGTGCGTTGGAAACCATGACGATTTTCATCCTGGTTACTGGCATGTCATGGAGGCTTGCATTCATGATAGACCACAGAAGAGATATCAAAAGTGGGCTTTTCGGGACATCAAGGGGTTCAGCGAGAAATTCGACAGTAATCTTGCACGTAGCTGGTAGAGCACAATGGTTGAGAAAGTGAATACATCCCTGAATGCTGAAATATATGGAAAGATTCTGCAGATGCGAAAGAGAGATTGGAGGGATATTGTATCAAACGCGCGTCTAGTTGCAGGTATTCCAGCCACAGGTAGACTTCGAAGGACATCCATCAGATCCGAGAACGACTGGAACTGGGGATTCCGGCGGTCAACATATTTGATAACAAGCCAGGTCAAAGATGGTGGCATTATATCCATCACCTGTCGTCCGACATGGCAAGCAATGACCTCCAGCCGCTTCAACGCAGGGGATGCGCATCGACCACAGAAGGTCGAAAGCAAGTTGGGCTCATCTCGATGTAGGAAGTCTCCGAGTGTCCGAATGTAGAGTGACTCTAACAGAGGTGCCGAGTGAGGGAAGAGATCGACCACATCAGCCACTACGACAGTGGAAAGAACCAAGCGCAAGCTCTCCGCGCGACGTATCTCGGGAAGGAGAATGCGAACTTCTGAGTCCTGTCCGATACCGTGCATCTCGGATGGCACCTTAATGTATATCCCCAGTGATACGTGCTTCGAGCGCACGAGAAAGGCTTCAGTACGAGCGATTTGCATGGTGGTGAGAGAAAAGGATGGGGAGTGTGAACCGATGAAGATGTCCCGCCCCAACTGAGGACTGACCAAAGCCAGCTCTCGCCAGTAGTGGCATACATGAGTGACCCGCGGCCAGCTATAGCCACTGGATATCGTGGGATTGTACCTTTGGGCCCGGGCGTGTTCATTGGTTGTCGCAATGTCGCGGTATAACATGAAGATATGGGCCAAGATTTCCGGTGGCAAATGGGCAACGGGAATGAGAGTGTTCAAGTATGATTTCAGCGCGATGACAGATTGTAGGTAGTGCGCAATTTGTTCCTCCGTCGCACCATTTGAGAATTTTGAAAACATTGCTTTCAGCGCAATTGGGGGCTCAGTACTTACATTGATAACATGCAATGACGAAGCATCTCAGTAGATATGCGCGTGGCTGTGGACTGCGTTGGGAGAAAGGGAGTGCGGTCACTCTGTTGTGACCTATGATACATGGGTAGTGACGATGTGACCGACAACGCTTGAGCAACGCGGTTCAACCGTGACCAAGGTTCAACTATTCACTGGCACACCACTTGAACTCGAAACGGAATCATGGAACAAGCTAGTACAGAAAATGATGTCGTCAAGAAATCCAAGCAGGTTCTCAATCGCAGGGTACAGCGGAAGGCCGACAAGAAGAGTCGTGTACAGAAAGGCACTAGTTCGAACGCAACATCCTATTCGTCTTTCAGCTTGCCCGCGATGCCATCGCACATCGAACAGAAACACTACCTGCAGACTGCTTTCAAAACTGCTCTGACCGGAGGGGTCTTCATTGACACCAAATTCTACGCGTTTTCCAGGAGGCGATCGTCCGGAGTTGTCGACAAACCGCTCGCCGTCTACGCGAACAGTTCCATCCTACGCGCTGCGTCGCCCTATTTTGAAGGATGTGAGTCCGATATCGTCGTTTATTTGATCAAACAAATGAATCTTGATTACACAGTGCTAGCGCGGGGTTTTGAGGAGGGAAAAGTTGCGAACATTGACGAGGATTTCCCGTCTGATCGTGAAGCCTTGACGGAAGATTATGAGTACGACTCTGACAGTGACCTGGAGGACGAGGAGGATCTCGCGGAGCAATTGGACCTTTCCAAAGTGTCGTTTCTGCCTCCTATGAAGAAACACGTCCGCGGCGAGGAAGAGGTAAGCACTTTCATCATCATTCAATCGGTCACGATACTCTAACTGCTGGCATGGAAGGATTATACAGCAGGTCCGGCTTCAACTTCCACAATTGCAGAAAATCTGGAT
This sequence comes from Antrodiella citrinella, assembly GCA_004802725.1. NCBI lineage: Eukaryota > Fungi > Basidiomycota > Agaricomycetes > Polyporales > Steccherinaceae > Antrodiella > Antrodiella citrinella. Next base: position 12,923 of record SGPM01000403.1, read on the forward strand.
GTTGTATCAACAGATTTGCGTTTCTGCAGGCTTGGTCGTGTGGTACATATCCCTGACACTGCACATACCACGTATGCCCCTGTTCTCATTATTCTGCGTTCCGAGCACAAACTCACATTATGATAACAGTTGGCAGGCATTTGTGTTTTTCCTTTGCACCGGAGAAATCACATTTAGACCGCTGAATTCGTCGCCACGGTCAGAGCAGTCCCCCAGTCAAACAGAAGTTGACCATCGTGCACCTCCTTGCTCGCCGAAGTCAATGTATCGACTGGCGGATCGCGTACGTGCATCGATCGAAGTTCCAGTACCAGGTGCTAATATTTTACTTGTCTTCTAGTTTGGCCTCGATACCTTGAAGCAAATATGCTCAAAAGAGATCCAGACGCAGCTCAAACCACAAAATGCGGTCCCCGAGCTTTTTTCTGAATTCACGTCGAGGTGAGCTCATATGCAAACTGCGCATCCCGTCTTTTTGAATGTATGGCTCAGATATCCGGAAATCCGCGACTTCGAGTTGACCTACATCTGCAACAACAGTCGGGACCCGGTGATCATTGACACTCTACCGGCATGGATTGAAGCAGTCACCAATGGTTCTCTCCCACATTCTACTAGTGTAATGACTCTTCTGTTACCAAGGCTGATGCGCAAGTAGGAGAGGCCTAGGCCTGACTCAGTCATGCGCGATGGTACGTGCAGCTATGGGTAAATTGAACCAAGGTGATAAAGTGCTGTTAGGTTTCCTCGTATGTCAATGTGGGCCACTGGCCGTGGAAGTAGATGATGTCCAAAAGTTGAATGATAGTTGGTCAGGACATGCAATGCATCAGCTAATGTTTGTTAGGAGTCTCTCAGAGTCCGGTGGAATATACCACCTCTTTAAAATTTTGCAGTCACATCGTCTCTCAGCAGGCTGCTCACACTGTCATGCATTTCAATGCGCACGGTACATATTCTGCTCGCTGCCCAGAAGGGGTAAATCGTGCCTGAGTTGTGAACACGATGAACGGTACCAAACTGATTCACACAACTGATGCTTCCTTTTACTGCCAGACGCCAGATCCTCTGCGATGAACCCGACCTAGCACATTACACCGCAGGGTTCCGATCGGTACACAGCTGTAAAGGATGAACGAGTAAGTCGAAATCATTTTACATCCGAAGACGCACACTCACGCTCACTCGATAGAGTACGGGGCCTGTGGGGGAAGCTGCTCAGGAGAGATACGTGGCAGATCACTCCCAATGACCTCGAACGGTGCTTTTGGGAGGCCGAGCAGGATAGAATGCAAGCCTTCGAGCGGGCACGACGCTCGCAGCAGCTTGACTTCGCGCTTGCAACGGCACCATGGACGAAAGCTGAAGACAGTCGCCATGAAATATTCCAGCGATTTCTACTGGAGGCGATAAAGACCTTCGCGAGCCACCAGGATGACCGCAAGGCCGAGTTTAAAGAGCTCGTGGACAATCACGACAAAACATTTCAAGAGACCGATCAAATGCGACAGACTACCTTCGATGATGCGAATGCCACGTGTCTGCAGATATTTCAAGCGAGCCAGGAGCGGCGAGAAAAGTATGCCGCCAAATTCGCCAAATTCCAAATGAAGATGTACAAATTAGGCAGGAAGAGGAGGCAGGAGGACTGCGAGTTGCTGGTGGAGTTTCTCCGTGACTTATTCAACAAGATGATGCGCGAGGAGATCGCTACCTTCAAAAACGCCCAACGTCAGAGGGAGGAACGAGTTCATCCACTCCGCTGGTACGATGCCATCTGCGCTCAACACGAACACATATTCAGCATTATTGATTGAAACAGCCCGTAGAACCGGTAGACATGCCTCCACCTATACACGAAAATCAACCACAGTCACTCAGCCGGCCGACATCCTCATTGTTGCTGTTCAAGAACCAGAATCGGAGTCCATTTCGTAATCTTCGGAGCTGGGGCCCGCCGACTCGGAGCATTGTTCCCGCCCATTCGCCACTGGTCCCGTCGAGAACACCATCTCCGAATGTTGCGGCGCCTCCGAGTCGACCACGACCCACCCATAACTCTGCAGCACCTGCTTATGGCCCACATGTTGAGGGACTCGACCACGTACAGGTGTTGGAACGCACATTCGATGAACGGGAGGACCAGAGACAGGCTACCTCTGTCCGTGATATAGAAATGAGAACCACTTTCGTGTCACAGGTCAAGAGTTACCTACAGCAGGCAGGAGAACAGCGGCACACGCAGTTTAGGCGATTGAAGAGTCACATCGACCAGCACGTTACCAGCACCCAAAAACGTCTGAAGAACATCCTGGGCGCACTTGCCGGGGCTTATATCAAAGCTGAGCTGCACAGAGATAGGGTGTTCGCGGATTCTGAGGCGCACATGAGATTTGTCTTCGACGACATGATGTCCCTCATGGAGGAGCAGTCTGGAGCCCTAGAGGTGGTCCAGAATCAGCACATCAATGGTTGCTACGATGAAGTCGAAAGCTTGCTCGCGGCGATGAGAGTCATCGTACAGCAGATCAGGTCATCCTTCGATGTTTACTTCTAAGATCTGATCGAATCCGTCAGTCCGTCGTTCCCGGGGGATCATGAACCTCAGCCGTCGCCATCCATCGTTCAAAGTGTTGCTCCTGAAGCTGCTCCGAGTCGACCACCTACCAGTGGGCCCGGGGAACTAATGTTCGAGTCAACGAGTTCAACACGTAGATATCCATGGCACGACCCTTTCGTATGTCCGCGCAAGCTGACATTGATATCGAGTGCTGACATTCGCTTGCAGAGCGCTCATGTCCTTTTGCAAGGCAACATCTTCTCGAATGAACTCCCTATTCCGCCTCGGCTCAGCGTCGCGCCAAGGCAAGGCAACATTATCTCAAAAACGCACCCTATTCCGCCTCAAATCGGCATCCCGTCTCGACAGACGGACGCAGCTCGCGCTGTTAGCTATAGATACCACAAGATGTTCACTGGGCATTCCGCTCGCTTCGAGCGAGCGCAACGCCGAAGGAACGTTCAATTCGTCACTCAGCTGCACCAACTGCACCAGGAAATCGCAGTCTTGGACATGCAGGCGCAGATGACGTTCAAAGAGCAACAGAAGCGTTTTGACGACGAACTTGGCATCGCATGGCTGACACACGCAAGGAAGTTCAGGACTTTCCTGCAGTCCGCTGAGCGCCAACTAGGCCGTGCGGAATCAGCGAGCCAGGATGCCTTCTACGAGAAGCAGACGTCGAGGAACGCAAGATTTGAGAATGCGCAACAAACGAGGCGGGCGACATTCAAGCAGAGGTACAACGACATGCAGGGGTATGCCGTAAAAGCGGAGGGGAAGAGAGCCAAGAAGTTTCTCGCGTGGAAGGAACAGAAGATGTACGAAATGGAGAGACATGTGTATGAGTGGCAGACTGACTTTGCTCGAGACGAGCGGGAAAGGAAGAAACGGATGAAGCGGTTTGTATAGACCAACGCTTTTGAGCTTCGGACTTTGGAATACAGCATGATTGTACAGTGGTAGGAGAGACGACGAGAATCGAAGGACATCGTTGAGGTGACTTTGATAATAAGTTTGATTGCGACGTGCATCAATCGCGGAGAAGGATATTCGCAGCTGCGCAAAAGTCCTCATGAGTAATATGCCGTCCCTCCAACCTCTTCAGATTGTTCCGGAACGAGTGCCAGACGACCGTGATGGTGGTAATGACATCAATACCATGTCCAACAGAATCATCAAACGATTCAAAGGATGAAACGATGAGCTCGAGACTCAGACTCGCGCGCCACCGAGCCAGTAAAGGCGACCTTACACGAGGCTCCTACTAGTAGCAAACACGCCAAAATAAGAACGTAACAGTTGTCGACCTGACAAACAACATCAACATCAACCTTGGTAGGATAAACCAGACTACTCGTATTACTACACGTCGTATGACTACGGTACATCGATATACATACTATACATAGATGAAGGGATTCAATGAAGATGAGGGTGTGTGCATGCATGCTGTACGAAGATGAGGGTTCGAACGATGAGTAGATGAGGATAATGCGGATGCGGGTGCGATATGAACAGATGACGGGGATTGGAGAGGAGCGTGAGAGGGAGGGATGGAGGGAGGGAGATGCAAAGACACGCGGTTTTGAAGAGACGAAAACAACAACCGATGAGACCGATGAGCGGAAAGCATATAATAACAGCATAGCGATGAGGCAGAGGGGAACCTGAGAGATGCAGCAGAAGAGACAAATGAAATGCGCGTGTTACAATACGATGATGGTAAAATAGGGAAAAAGAGAATGATACTGAAACCTGAGGACCCCGCGGGATTTTGAGTGTGAGAGCCAGAAACCAGGAGACCAAGGCGGGGGCAAGATGAGATGTCGATAGAAGCTAGAACCGCGAGCGCCAAGGCTAAGCCACGACCGTATCCTTCATCATGTTCATCTTGACCTTGCACTTGACACCCACCGCTGCCTCCGGTGGCCCATTACACAACTCGACCCCGATTTTCTGCACGACGCCCATCCCGAGCGGCGCCAACACCTCCTGCCACACTTTCTTCTTTCTCCTCCCCTCGAAGATACTCATCGACCGCTCCCCCGTCTCACCCTCCGGCCCAAACACATACACTTTCTCGTTCTTCTCATCGTCAGAAGAAGAAGAAGAGGCCGACCAGGGAGCCTCGCCGTACGCGAACGCGATCCACCGCGTCTGGATGGCGTCCCGCACGCGGTTATACGCGTACGAGTCGACGACGGGAACATCCCATTCCTCGTCAATCTCCCCCTCCGTCCCTACGCTCCCGAACCCATAGTCGGGCGTCATGCGCCCATCTTCGTCTTCATCCTCTTCCGAGCCGGACCCGAAGCACATCTCGGGCGTCCCGGGGCTGACGGGCGACATTGGTTCGGACGGGTCGGGGGATGTGGCAAATGAATCGGGGGGCGTGGCGGAGGCGAGTGTGGGGAGAGGGACGGTGTCGAAGAGGTACATCAGGTCCACAGCGTGGTGCGGGACACCTCTCTGCGGACTCTCCTGGTCAAAGACATACCTCCACACCCCCTTGCCGCCCCTCTCAGCTTTCGCGTACCGCGCGACGCACTCGGTGGGCCACGCGAATCGCGCATCATTGATCAGCTCCAGCACGCGCTCGCACAGCTCGTCGGCGGGTGTGTATGCCGAGATGTCGTATGCGCGAAGAAGGGCAGTTGATTTAGAGAGGGATTGGCAAATGGCGCGTAACCGCCGGACGAGGGCGGGGCCGGTCCAGAAGGAGGCGGGAAGCGTCCATTGGATGGACTCGGCACCACAGTCGCCGATCATGATAGGCTGGTTCGCGCGGACGGTTGGTTGGGGTTGGGGTGTACGTGGGGTCCGTGACCGGGAGCGAGCACGAGAGGAGGGGTAGGGGCTTCGTATTGAGTGGAATTGCCGATGGTTGGGATGGTGGGCGAGCGCTTCCAGTTCTGGGACGTCCAAGTGTCCGGTCACAATGCGATGTATGTGGGTTGGCGTGGGTTCGGATTCTGCAGGATATAGAGCCTCTCTCCATCCCTTGGCGAAGAATACACCGTCGTCTACTGCACGAATGTTGTGACCCAGCGCGACGAGCTTCTCAACATCCACCGCGCGCAGTTCCTCCACTGAGTGCACGTTCAATGCACACATGATCCTCGACAGCTGCCAGCCGGAAGAATGTACGTTGGGGATGTCCAGTTCAAGCATGGGGCTCTGAACGATGGCACGCTGAAAGAGAGGTCTGTGTTCGTTGCAAACAGAGTGAAGGTGGCAAAGGATATCGGCGGCGCCAGTGGACTCGCCGAAGAGTGTGACGTTGTTGGGATCGCCACCAAAGCCATCGATGTAGCTGTGGACCCAGTCCATAGCGGTGCGCTGATCGCGAAGGCCTGAAAAGCAATTTAGGAAATTTATAGAACCAGGACAAGTCACAACGTACCGTAATTACCGACACCTTCATCGCCGGCGCCTTGTTGTCGTCTCTCATGGCGGGACTCGCTGCACACCCAAGTAGACCAAGACGATAGCTGACAAGATATGAGTTCACTGCACATCGCTAGATTCGAGGGTCACTCACTTGATGGTAACTAGAATCACGGGCTTCCCTATCTCGATGCTCTTCCTCACGATCGCGCCTCCGTCGTACAACCAACTCGAACCCGAGCCACGGTTCCCACCCCTAGAAGCAACGTCGTCATCAACACAACATATCCACAACACCAACAGTGGAGATAGAAGTTGATGAAGAATAGGTCGGTACATACCCGTGTATCCACAACATGACCGGGAAGTGGGACGACACACAGGCGCCAGAGGGACCAGTGATGTTCAAGTTCAGACACTCGAACTCGTCGTGTCTGAGGTGTTTTTTCGGAATGGACTTCTTGAAGTCCTCTACGCTCAAGGACAAGCCAAACAGCTCGTCCTCAAGGGTGTTGTATTTTGACTGCGGGCAGATGGGGCTAAATGGGACGGTAAAACGGAAATAAGGTTGTGAGATGACGAAATGGGTGACGGGAGACTTGGACTGACCCATAGTGTGTTGCGTCTACGACGGAGGGGTAAGATGCGAACTGCTTCGACTGCCTGAAACGTGCAGGGACCTCGGCGTACTTGATGCCAAGGAACTGCGAGACGGGTGCATCTGGAGTAGACAAATGGTGAGCGAGGCCTTTGAAGGTCGTCCGCAGAGCAGCATGGTACGCTGATACGACGTTCGTTGCGGTCGAGGTATGGTTGACTGAGTACGGAGTGTCCTTCATGATCATGGTATCGCAGTGTTACCGGCGGAGAGGTACAGTCGCGGGAGTGGGGAAGGGGGGGAGTGAAGGGGTCAGGAGGTGAAGGACTGGCCTCTTGTATGGGCCGCCTGTATTCATTGCGATGCTGATAACAGAACCAGGCGGACTCAAATCAGCCACTCCCTCCTAAGAAACTTGCTCCTACTTCTCAAAAAGGAAACTCACCAACGCTCCCGCGTACGTAAGCCGCACCCGGGAATTCCCGTCCCCGCGCATCGTCCACAGCCAGACAACTGACACACCAGCCAAGGAGAAGTTTCTGCGAGGTAAGGCCATCAGTACTTCTGTGAAACAATCATTATACACAGAATACACGTACATATTCGAGTTCTTCTGCCTCGTACAAGGCCATGCACCGTACACGCCGATGGTTCAGGATAAGCCATCAAGTCCACGTCCGTATTCAGACGTAACAGTTGTCAATTCGCAGCAACATAAAGCACCCGCTGACACGTCAACCGCGGTCACTGGGTATTGCGCATCAACCCCGCACACACAATAATCACCCACTTGGTGCCCTGTGGCATGGCATCAGTGAATGGGGTGGGGAGTGTGTCAAGAGAGTTTAAGCTTTCGCGGCCCATCCAGCCTGAAAACGGGCCTATAACCTGCGAGTCTCCGTCTTCAGTGACCCGCGTCAGCTTCTCGTTCTCGGTCCGCGGGCCTGCGTTGGATCAATCTCGGCGCGACCCCCTGCTGGAGTAGGAGCTCCGAACGTCAGAAGCCATTTCACAGGGCGAAGGTTCGCGGGTTCGAGGCTCGCGCACCAATTATCGGATCTTCAGGAGGGAATGACGCATTCTGCCAAACACACGATCACGAGCGAAATGAAATGATTCGTTTGGTGCGTTCATTGAAAGAAGTAAAGCTTTCATCCTGTAGTATGCATGAATACAAGCCGCGGTCAGAATTGAGGACAAGAAAGGAAGCTTCTTTGACTTGCCAGGCATGATAAGGAATCTGGGGTTTACACGTTCTTGTCTCCGTGCACAACGAAGAAGCAGAAGACGTAGCAGGGTCACTACCACCACAGTGCAGACAAACAGACTGCATCGTAGTACAAATGATCCAGCTACCTCCGTGCCAAATCGCAGAGAAGTATGCACAAGCACGGACCTCCAGAGTCCAACCGCCCTGTGATATCCCGGATGATGGTCTGGTACCGTCATCAAGAAGCCCCGTCCTGCACCAGATCAAATACACATTCAAAGAACCATCTTCCGATACGAGGTACGTCACCAGCTTCACACCTATCGGAACCAAAGCCTCTCAAACCCACCGAGAACCGGAAGAAAGTCGATACCAGCGCATATATCCATCCTTGGAGGAAAGGAGAATAGAGTGAAGTGGGAGTGAGATACTGGGAGGAGTTTCTTGGGGCAAGCTAGAAGTGAGGATAAGTTTGGATCAGAGCCACAGAGCGATTCAGACTTACTTATATACACTCGTCCCACCACCTGTTCATTCGTGTCTGCAGTTCTTTGCGGTCGGAACGGATCCTACTGGCGCTTTTGGAACTCAAGCGATTCCTCTGTTAGCGCTTGATATTGCCATAATGATAATGTCTTGCAGAATATTGGTTGGAATCGGAATGAGAGGACGAGGAGATGGTATGTCTTGTGCAGAAGTAAGAAGGGAAGCGAGGGTCGTTGACACGTTGACGCCGCCCTCGATCGCCGATCGCAAGATCGATGACTCTTGGAGGGTCTGGCTCTTCGTCTACGGTCAAAGTGGGCGTATGTTATGTGGTTGGATAGTCAGTATCATCGAGAAAGTAGATCCATGCGTACGAACAACATGTACAGTAATCAGATATCACAGCTGCGATGTCGAAAATACATCCTACACAACGCCCAAACCGATACACATACATCAGTCTGAGTCTACACACCTCGTAGGATTCATTCATAAAATTAACGAGCACCCCTACCACTCATCCCCTTACCCTAACCACTTTACGCTTCCCCTTCCCACTCACA
>SGPM01000404.1:0-21657 GCA_004802725.1 Antrodiella citrinella
TTCGGTACTACGCTCGTACGGTCTCGTAGGTCACCGGGCGTTGCGCGAGTCATCTCGGACGACACACGAACCTCACCGGCCTACTCTACTCTATTCCTAGGTCCTCGGCCCACCCTTACGACTCCTCTACTTACGCCCTTACGTGGTGTCCTCCTCCTGGAGTACCCCATTGTTGGGTGGGTTACTTCTGCGTTCAGGAGCCCGTCTGGTGCATCAACGTTATGCTGTCTAGTCATGGTGAAGCTTTCTTGATCGATTTCAGCTGGGCTGGCAAGGCTGGATTCGCGAAGTATCCCAGGTCTCTGTCCAGTAGTATTAGGTGGGCGAACAGTGTAAAGGAGTTGGGGTTGATTAAGAAGGAACATGACCAGATGATGTTTGAGACGCAGTTTGACTTGGATTCCTAGTCACTTTTTTTATGTACTGTTCTTTCATCGTTTGTATTGGAGTGCCGCTATAGTCTTCGTTCTACCACTCCTGAGCGGCATGACCGGGGCGGTTACATAATAGGCGCCTCCGACATGTTTAAGCGTGCGCGTGTTCAGAGTGGCCACTTGAACATTGACCACGACCACGCCCATTCCACGAACCATCCGACGCGTTTCTCCCCTCATCTTCAGAGCAATAACAACTCGTCGAGTCAGAAGGACAGCATGGGACGGTCCACGAAGAACAGCGCGAAGAGTCGCCAGATAGTCGAGCCTGAGCCTGTCGTTGAGGCTGAGGACGATGTTGATGTCAACTGCTTTTTCTTCTCCGAGCACAATTCCGATCATATCACATTTACCTTGAACATCGCGAGAAGCAAATTCACCAAGCCACTCGAGTCCCTGTTGGAAGATGTCGCGACCAAGCTCATCCGCCATTACAAGTTTGATTCAGACATCAGCACCATCAGGTTTTATACAGTACGCTGTCTTTCCATTTTCTTTTCACCCTGTTTGAGCGGAAAATCTCTTCTAGCTCAAGACTCCCCTCCAGGCCGAAGATGTTGACGAGGATTGGGTCGGCAGCGTAGACAATATCAAGGCAATCGCAAAGTTTCGCCAGCCAACTACACGCATTAAGACTATCCTGGGAGCAGTGGAATCCTTCGATGAAGAGGCTCTTCATCTTCTCATCACAGCGGAAGAGGATATGACCGTATGAAAGACGAACACCGTACCGGATACTATGGGCCCCTCTCGCCCTGCTACCTAGGAGTTGACCATCTGACTGGTAAAGAAGGCCAAATGCAAGACCTCCTCCAGCGTTGCAATACGTCCCAATACGCAGGAGGACAAAGACGGACAAGCATTTTGTATTGAAGCGTTGATGGATCTCTTTCTGCTGAGAATACCCTCTCCGTAAAAATTATCCCCACTGTTCCTCACATTTGGTCGAATTGAAACCCACATCATATCTATACCCTGCTCTCCGTGTTTATACCGATATTATCCATGATACTTCACTTCTTATCGTACATGCTACAACAACGCGAATGAAAAGAGGAGGTCTTTTCTGTATATCGCGTCGACACAACAGCGAGCTTGAGCCAATGAGAGTCCCCGATCCAGATCCGGCGTCATCGCCGTTCAAATCGGACACAGTCCCCGCATCGTCACCGAGGCGGCTAAGGTCTCCTTTAATATCATCGCTTCTTGTTCTTAACCTCCATCGTCGTATCATCCTCAAACGCATCGTACTGATCCCCAAACTTACAGGACCGTAGATGAGTGTGGATATGAACATCAGGGAGCCTAAGGGCGAGCGAGGGTATATTTCTATCGCGGATCATGGATTGTAAGTGCTTCAAGTTGTGTGGTTGTGGGCGACGGAGTAACGATACCTTGAACAGGATCGGAAATTTGAGAACTGCGGCATTGGTGAGCGATTTCTACGTCTTTACATCCCCTCTACGACACTCATAGGATCGATCAGGTCAGCATTGACGGTTCTAGTGAGTTCGACGTGCTCCTCCTTCAAGTCGAGTTGCAACTGAACGAACCATGACTGTCATAGTCGAGAGCTACTGCGTTCCAAACTTCGATTCGCCGTCCATTTTTGCTCGCATTTTGGACAAAGACAAAGCAAGTCCAGGCGTATGCGTATAAAGGCAGTGTCTTACTGTTTCTATAGGGCGGTCATTTCTCCATCACCCCAACGGTTCGATTCACGACCAAACAAAGCTACCTCCCAAGCTCCAACGTATGCCCCCTTTTGATCTGGTGTTTTCTCGGGATTTACATTTCACCAGGTTCTCCAAACTAAGTATGGATTCCGATGACCCTGGAAGGACGGTACTTATTTTGATTCAGGTTCTTGAACGAGAAGGGCGTCGCGACCGTCACAGGTGAGAGTAGCGAACCTTGCCGCTAGTCTGTATGACTCATACCAGTGTAGACTTTCTTCCTCGCCAGAACAGCAGCAACACTTCACGGCCATTGCTTTCATGGCTCATTCGTCACGTTGAGGTTCGTGAGCTCAGTTACAATGGATATGCCGTAAATGACGATGCTCTTTTAAGGCTGTCCGGGGAGAGATCCCCATTCGCGTCGAGTGCGCACCAGCTTTCAATTATGCCCGTTCGAAGCATACCATGGAGATTCTCCCCGATCTCTCTATCCCAGGTCCAGAATCTGACCCGCCGCACAACAAAGCGTTCTTTTCTTCCTCAGAAGCTGAACTCAAGCTGGATTTGCGATATGTCCTCGAAACCTCCCTAGCAGGCGTCGCGGAGCCTCACGTAGAACTGAAGCCCTTGGACTTGACAAAGAAGGGACATAAGGGTCTGAGCGTGTACACAGAATTGGTCCTCCTGGAGGGTCAAGCGGTTACGTTCATTCTAAGAACACCTCCAGACCACGTGTACCCTGACGCGGCTACTCGACCTAGCGTTGCCAGGGCTAACGAGCTGGGTGTGCCATACGAGAGTAAGCTATCATTTTACGTGCAAGAACAATGCTGAGATAGTGCCAGAACTCGTGATTGGAGCTTCATCCCTCAGGGCGCCCGATGATCCTCTTCTTTCCAAGGTGCGGCTGTTCATCCTAGGTTGCGCTCAAGAAGTTCATTCGCGTTCATAGCGTCTCGTGCATGAGCTACTAGAGACCACAAATTTATACTGGAATTCGTGGATTCGTCGGTCAACTTATGAGGGATCGTGGAAAGAGGCCGTGAACCGCAGCGCGCTCGCCTTGAAGCTACTGATCTACGAACCCACCGGTATGGCTTGGCAGAGCATCTGTTTAGAACTTCATGTCTCATAATCTCCACAGGTGCCGTCGTAGCCAGTCCTACGTTCAGTCTCCCAGAGTATATCGGAGGAACTCGTAACTGGGATTACCGGTGGATACTCTACTAACGTTCATGGACTACGCGCTCAATTGACTTACAGAGCATCTTGGATCCGGGATTCGTCGTTCACCTTGTACGCGCTCATCCGCTTGGGATTCACATACGAGGCGAACGGTATGATTTACTCTCATTCAGGTGCCTACGTACCCCTGACATGTTTGACAGCGTACATGGACTTCATATTCCAGCGAATCAAGGACAGAAACCCGGATGGCTCACTGAGCATCATGTGCGCATTTCTCAGATTTTGGTGTGAAGATGCTGCTGACCCCTGCTGTCCAGGTATACCATTCACGGTTCGTACTCAGTATCCTTCGCTTGGTATGGCGAACATATAGTTCATTACCAATTACCACAACAGGAGAGAAGATATTCCCAGAGGAGGAGCTGACCCATCTGGATGGGCATCAAGGGTCCAAACCTGTTCGGTAAGTGTGTCAAGTCAAAGTCGAGGGACTGTGGTCTAATCCTCTTCCACAGGATCGGGAACGGCGCCATCGATCATGTTCAGTTGGTACGTGTTCAATTTTCCGAAATGACATGCCGTTCAACGATACCCTGCAGGATATCTATGGCGAGCTGTATGGAGCGTTTCGTGATCCTACGTTTATGATGCTGACTGTATTGTACACTTGACACTGACAGGATGGATTGTATATACCTCGGACAGAAGGTGAGTCCTCAATCGAGTATCATTTTTTCGAAAGGATCAGATTTCACGGCTATTTGCATAGTATGGTAAGCCCTTGGTGAGTTCAATATTTCATCTGGACGCACGTAGAGGATGCTGACTTTCGGTAGGGCTATGATACGTGGTAAGTCCAAATATATTTCCGTCTGCGTGCGTTGTCTACATAACCTTGCAGGGTATCGGTCAGAGAGCTGTACGTCTTATGTCATCTGTATCGAACTGGATGCTCACAAACTTTTGTAGGGTTGATTGTGAGCCTTTACTCATGCACATCCGCGTCCACCAAATTTACGGATCCTCTCTCAGATGTGCTCACGGTGTACAACGAGCCGGATTTGTACGTAGATTTCGTCACTATAGTAGGGACATGTAGGACTAAGACGATCCATGTTACGCTCCTTTGTATTGTCGTTGTATGTACAGGTCCATCTGGTCAGTGCGCGTTCACGACCCTGTTGATGGAAAGGGCTCTCTTACGAAACACAACAGGGAGGTGCGCGGGAAGAAGAAGCATTTCACGGTGCGTCCTCAATAAGTTCTTATCTTTCAAGTACCAAATGCTGATATCTCGCTCGTTCTGAATATCAGTACTCGAAGGTGAGCACTTTGCTCAATAATACGCTCAGATACTCAAGGAATGCTTCGTAGATCATGATGTGGTACGTAGCAGGACCCGTTCAATTGTATCGCAGCCCTCACTTATTCTTCACAGGGTTGCCATAGACCGAGGCAAGTCATCCCGTATTCTACCAGCTGTAGTATTCATCACTGGCACTTATAGGTCTCCGCCTCGCGGATAAACGATCCCTCCCTTGTCCTCGACGTCTCGAATGGCTCCAAGCGCGTGACGATCTGTACGAGCAGATCATGACCAAGGCGTGGAACGCCGACAAGGGCTTCTTCGGTCAGAGCTACGAAGATACACACGTTCTTGATTCGTCCTTGATGATCATGCCGTTGGTGTTCTTCTCGACCTCGGTAGGTCGCGTTATGATGCTCTCTCTATGAATTGATGCTGATATCTGGTCCAGGCGGACCCTCGGTTCTTGGGTACCCTCAAGCAGATCTTGAAGACTCCGGAGAGAGGCGGTCTGACTTCCAATGTATGTTACTTCTGTCATCTATCTGTGCTCACGCCATAATATGTGTCCTGTCAGGGTCTGGTCTATCGCTATGACGTAACAAAGTCGGACGATGGTGTTGGTGGTGAAGAGGGCACGTTCTGTTTGTGTACGCTCTGGTATGTGACCTCTCACTGGTCTGTCGGAAGTGAAAGCTGACTTTGGTTGTCAGGTGTATCGAAGCTCTTGCCCGCGCTGGAGAGTACGATAAGCCCTCCTTGGTGAAAGCGATTGCTATGTTCGAGGTATGTGCAACCCGTGCCCGGTACCGCAGATAGAGTCAACTCAGATGATTGCTCAGGACTTCTTGCAATACACGAACCACGTCGGGCTTTGCACGGAAGAGATATCTGAAGCCGGGGACGGGTATGTGATACTCCAAGAATCGTTTCGCTCCCACTAACACGCTCTACGTCTCCCTCCTTTAGCCTCGGTAATGCTGTTCAGGGCTTCACGTAAGGCTCTCCGTCGTCTTATTGCCGCTATACGTTCTCATCGATTCTACTTCCAGACACGTCACTCTTATATCTGCAGCGTATAATCTTTCCAGGATGCAGAAGAAGTTTAAGTTGTGATAGGGAAGAAACGAAGGCAGGAGGTCTGTACGAATATACCTGGGAACAGGCGAAGCTGTATCATTTCAAGTTGCAATTGGGTAGACTTCTTGGTAGTTTGATGTGTGTAGGCACTCATTTGCAATGAGAACTCGATGGTGTTACATACAGTACGAAATACATCATGAACAGGGAATACAACAAAGAATGTACCGATTGTTCAATTTGTCCGTTATGGCTGAGCAGGCGGTACGTCTACTACAAATCGCGTAAAACAATCACGGAGTGGCGACAGCGAACCACGGTTCGCAAAATGGTACATCAGGAGGTGCGTATTTTGCCAGTTGGGAGGGATACCCGCGTCATCGACTGCCGTGATGATCAGCACCGTGAACTTCTCCCGGTCGAACACTTCGTGGAGGAAGTGCGGGTGCCAGTCGAAAATCCTCCGCAGGAGGTCGCTGAAGTTCGCTTGGCGTTCGGTGCGGGCGATGACTTCGCGTTCGTCTATGTCTATCAGGAAACCAGGTTGTCTGAAGGAATATAGACACTGTGAGCATTCTCAGTCTTTGCTGTGCCAGGCCATCTTACCTTGTGTTAGGACGCGGTGACCGTGCCAGCTTGAACAAACAGTGCCGGACGTCCTCGGAGCTGCTGGCAAGTAGGGTGCTGATGATGGATCGGAAATGCCGCCTCTCGAAAAGGAGTGCTAGGATATCCGACACCTCTTCGACAGAGAACGCCCGACACAATAACGAAGGACGTGTCTCGACGATGTCCGAAACGATGTCGCAAAAAGAGTCCAATATTTCCCTGTGATCGAGGATCTTCCGAGAACCATTCTCGAGTGCCATGGTAGTAGAGAGGAAGGGACACTCCTCCAAGTTAAGACACGACCTCCTGAGTTTCTCATTCAACACGAGAAAAAGATAATAGACAAAAGGGAGGACCAACCAGGCCGATTGGCGCAGACTGTTCAATTTGCGTATGAATATTTGCACGTCCGTTTCGTCCCATTCCGACAGATCGATCTCGTCTCCTCGGCCCATCCCAATAGAATACAGAACGACACCGAACAAAGACGATGAATGATCGCTATCCAGTAAAATGGATGGGTGCTTCTTGATGATGGTGAGGATGAGGTCACAGAATCGGTCGGAGAGACTAGATTGTCTCTTCTCCTGGTACGCCGCATTGTCCTCTTCGGACAACTGGGCAATCAGGCGGGGAACAAGGTTTCTGCGTCTCGTTGTAAGTATAATCGGGCTTGGCCCATAGTATACACTGAACTCACTCGCTAGAAATTTTGAGACACCAGAGCTGTTCAAGGAACAGCCGAATCTCTTCTAACGGTTGCTGCAAAACAGCTTGAACAAGTTGACGGTAAGGCGCGCGCCGACACATCACAAGCATGACGAGCTGCATGGCCCGCCGTCTCACTTTTGGAGGGTATAACCCCGCTCTGTGAACGCAAGCAAGCAAACACGTCAACACCCTCAATTCGGCGGATATTCACGTCCTTGAGCGTTACGTTTACTCACCTCTGAAGTTCGATGAGATCAATTGTCGCTACGGAGGACATCCCAGCCCCATCTCGATCCAACTGACTTGCGATCCTCCTCAACCGCACCTGTATATCGACCACCTCAATCCCCTTGATAACCATGTTCCCCACAGCCATTATGGCTTTCCCCGACAGCGACCCCATTCCCCGAAACGAGGACGCAGACGTCACAGTGTCTCCATGGGAGGACAACGACGATCCCTCTGAACTGACATCCGAGTTGCTGGCGGATTCGATGAGTACTTCCAAGTCGTCATCTTCTTCGGCCAACACAGCCAGTGCGCGTGTCCTCGAGTTCCTAGGAAAGAGAGCCCCAAAGCATCCTAGGAAGGATGTCATTATGTCGAGATGCTGCGGATCGAGTCTATTTGCCCTTAGATAGAATCTATCTGGCAGAAGGATACGTGATCTGGTTACGAGGGACGAGGAGGGGGATCCTGGGGGAACCTAATCCCTCTTGATAGTTGAGAATCTACAGCCTCAGCCATTTTGTACTGGTTCACTTCTCCGCAGTCGCGGTGATTCGGCAAGTAGGTCGGAGGAGCGTCAATGTCAGTCTTCGAGAGCGCTCACCGTGGACAGCTTCAGCTTGCATATTTTTGACATACCATTCTCAGCGAAAAGACGTCGATGTTGTATACGAAGAGTCCTTTCATGAAAGCAGGTCACAACAGACGAGGACACCCCTTGATAGTGACAAGTCGTCCGCGACATTACGCAGTATCAAGGTCTTTGCGTTCACTGGTACTGTCTTGTCCTCTTCGTGGACTGGACAGTCTCATTCTATCGAACTCTGCGAAATTCCTGTCCATAGCGACAAAGCAAGTCGTCGCAGATGAACGAGCATGCACCACAGAATAGTGGTAGAGGTCCTGAGAAGTGACCTAGATCAACTGCGACTGCGCCATAATACTTGAGAATTTTGAGTTGACGGGCAACAGACGGCCTTGGCCATGGGTTCATCAGATTGTCGGTGCACAGCAGGCACTGGGAGCAGTGCAGAACGTGGAGGCACCTCCAAATGACACACCAGTCTCATGAACCCAGAATAAAGATGTATTGACGATCTAACTACCTGATTTTGCTTCCAGCACCACACTCATTGGGCACTCGGTGCTGTGACTTCAGGCAAGTTCGCGCCCAAGTTGTCTGGCAGCGCCAACGTAGGGTCCGTCTGGCTCTTCAGTCTGCCACCGAACAAGACGGGTCCATTTGCTTCCCGGAAGGCGTCAATGCGCTTCTCCACCTCGGGTCGGAAATGACGCATCAGACCTTGGATAGGCCAAGCGGCGGCGTCACCCAAAGCACAGATGGTGCGACCCTCAACTTGCTTACTATATTAGAGGTGAATGGGGCTGAGAAACGCAAAACATATGGAGAAGCGTAGGAGACTCACGTCAACTCGAGGAGCATGTCAATCTCACGCTGGTGTCCCCTGCCCTCCACAAAGCGGTCCATCATGTTCATCATCCAGGTTGTACCTTCTCTGCAAGGCGTGCACTGTCCGCAAGACTCGTGTTTGTAGAACTAGGGATCTCGTCAGCTATAATTCGATACGAGGAACAAAGATGCGACCCACATGGGCAAACCGAGCAATGGCACGAACAATGTCAGTCGACTTGTCCATGACGATAACAGCGCCTGTTCCCAGACCGGATTGAGCGTCCTTCAAGGAGTCGAAGTCCATCCTACGTGCAAGAGATGAGCGGAGATTACAGGATGTGAATGACGTTGACTTACAGAACCTCCTCGCACTTCTTGATAGGCAAAACGGGGACAGAACTGCCACCAGGGATGATACCGAGGAGGTTATCCCAACCGCCACGGACACCACCACAGTGCTTCTCGATCAGGTCCCGCAAAGGGATACTCATCTCTTCCTCCACGACGCACGGGTTGTTAACATGACCGGAGATGCAGAACAACTTCGTGCCTTGGTTCCGCTCCCTTCCGAAAGACGCGAACCACGAGCCTCCTCGTCTGCAAATAGTGGGGGCGACAGCCACGGTCTCGACATTGGCGACAGTCGTTGGGCATCCAAACAAGCCAACATCGGCGGGGAATGGGGGTTTGAGACGCGGCTTTCCCTGCTTTCCCTCCAAACTCTCAATCAACGCAGTCTCCTCTCCACAAACGTACGCTCCAGCACCGCGGTGAAGATAGACGTCGAATCCATAGCCCGAGCCGCAAGCGTTCTTGCCAAGGAACCCGGCCTTGTAGGCCTCGTTGATGGCTTGCTGCACGTGAGAAGCCTCTTGGTAGAACTCACCGCGGATGTAGATATAGGCAGCGGTGGCGTTCATAGCACGTCCAGCGACGAGACAGCCCTCGACGAGCTTGTGCGGGTCACCACGCAGGATCTCCCTATCTTTGCAGGTGCCAGGCTCGCCCTCGTCTGCGTTGACGACCAGGTAACGGGGACGCGGGTCCTTCTCCCAACCGGGCTTGTTCATGAAACTCCACTTCAAGCCACTAGGGAAGCCGGCGCCGCCACGGCCACGCAGACCAGAATCCTTCATAGTTTGGATGATCCATGAGTCGCCCTTAGCCAGGATATCCTTCGTGCGATGCCAGTCTCCGCGAGACTAAAAGCTCGTTCTGAGTACGAACATGGACAGAAAGAGACAGAATGCACGCACCATTGCCCCCTTGATACCATGATCATGCTTACAATACACATTTGTGAAAATGCGGTCCTGGTCTTTCAGCCCTCCATATCGCCTCACGGGTGGGTCCTGTACCGTTGCGAAATTTCGGTGATGAAGTTTGGCCTTGAGCGGCCGTGGTATCCCTGCAGAAATGCATGAGCCCGCTATCAAACNTTCTGTACTGAGAGGACGAACGGGTGCGTGTCGCTGAGGACGACGCTCTCAACATCGTTGTCGCTGTTGTGGTCGATGAGCAAGACGTCGCCAACATCTGCGACCCCATTGGCGGCCGGGAAATCCCGGATCCTTACGGCATTCGGAATTCCCACTACGCTTGGACTCCGCTCATCGGGGTTGAAGTGCTCCGATGATTGTTTTNTTCGTCACGGTTCAGCTGAACCATACATACGTTGGAATCTACGCTGTGGCGTTATTGCACAATGGCATGTTGCCGGCGCAGCCATACACGAAAATCCCCAGAAAACCGACACACGATACAGGCTACGCTTCCCAAGACCAAGAATTAGCGATGCCATTAATATTGCGGTAAGTAGTCTTGGATTAGTACACACACATATTTGACACAGGCGGCGCCGTAGATGTTTGTAACCTCTTATGATGTGGATTTGCGATGCAATTCATCGTCCGCGTAAGTAAGCGCGAGGCGAACTGGATTGCGACATGCCTCTCACACCGACTCGGACCTGGCGGGTTAATCTTCGACTCAGAGCGGCACATCGGTCCTAGCACACGTTGCTTCTTTCGTATACGTGAGCAGCAGCGAGGGGCGAGTTTAGATCACCCGATCAGCACACTCTACCGTTGTGCTGAGACTTTATGTCCACCTCAACGAACCACGATAACTACTGTTATTCAAAGAAGCGCAATGGCATACGGATTTGTCTGATCTCGCTCTCAGACTGCCATACACGAACCTAAGTTCACCTCCCCGATTCGGTGTGTAGAGCACGAGTGCTTCCGCTGAGTGATTCCACATACTGACTTTATTGTTACCCAGCGGGGGTCGGTTTCGGCGAACTCGGCTCCCGCCGTCTTCATCGGCGAGACCCCATCCTGCACGTCCGCATCAGAGTCGGGATCTACGAACTGGCATTTGGGGGCCGAGGGGCTCCGAGCTCGTGGTACTAGTAGAAATTGAAACTTGAGGTCTCGTGCTTGACAAGGAACTGGTCACGAGAAGGGAGAAGGTTTGGCGCGCACGACGCTTGCCATTGACGCGCCTACTGCTCCTGGCAGCCTGGCAGGCAAGGGAAAATTGTGCGTGCGCCGTGCGGCTTGTTCTGTTTCATGTCACAATTTGCAAGTGATAGCTTATGGTTTGAGCGCAGCGTCGTCGTGCCAAGTTTCACGAAGAGACGGTGACCTCCAGATCTAACACGTTGCGAGCAATCATTCCGATGGTCAATCGCTGAACACGGTCGTCATGAATACCAAGGAAACCCATATGACGGGGGTGTCCACCGCTGACTCCATGGCTCGAGCTAGACGATGCTGCTGAGGCAATGCGAAGTTGAGAGCCCGTAGTTCAAGACGCTTCAGGTAACGAGATCTCCTGCGACAGTCTGAGTCACAACACGTTGCACTGACAAGTCATCCACTTCTCCGAAACGTCCGGACAACTGGCCGTCCACGTTGTCGAACCGGTCTCTCGAACTGTCCGGAGACGTGCGGTATTGTGGAGAGACGTCTAGACGCGGTGAACAGCCTCATTGCAACCACCGATGGTAACTCGGTGTGCCCAACGCAGAGGGCAGGCGCACGCAGTGATGCCCCACTAAGGCGTCGACAGAGGTTAAGTCACGGAGGAATGTGTCCTATTCATGTAAGGATGCCGGGTCCGTTACTGATATGAGTTTGTCTGAGTCAAGACGGAAGTACTCTTGGACGAATCATGGCGCAACGACTCAGCGACCTCGAGGAAGGCTGCACACACATCAGCAGTGCTGCTTCGCCTTCGATTCGCTCAGAAGGCGGCTGAGTGGTCTCACCAGAACGGGTCGACAGTTTCTCTCACCGCCAAGGTCGCTTGTTCCGCAGATAACGAGGATTCCACGCGAGAAAATTTACAGCGGGCAAGTGAAGCGGTTGGAGAGTCGTTCCATGGACTGGCGGATGGTGGTTGTCAGGAGAACTCGGGAGCTAGCAGACTTGAAGCTGCTTCTTTACTGACCAGTAGGGGTTAAGCCTGGCAGTGATCAAGCACACTGAGTCATTACTTCATTTACTTTTCAATTGCCTGCGCTACCCTGATTATCGGGACGTGATGCATGGTCTCTCGTATCACGACAGGGTCTCTCGCATCACTGAGTGGTCTCGCTGATTCGACGCTTGAATGATAAAACTCTCAGCGCGGCGAGGACCCCCTACAGGGTCAACGTTGTACTGTACTGCAACCTTCCAATCGTCGCTGTAACGCCCGGTTACTTTGATCTTGTCGATACGAGAGGTGTTTGGGATGAGTCCTTCCAGGCCTTGTCCAGTCATTACATACAGGACGGTAGACTTGTCCCTTTACCGGTCATCGGTTACCATTTCATCTCTTCGCACGGAGGCCAAGACGTATAATTAGGGATCCAAAGCCAATTGCAGTTGGTCAAGGTTGGTCAGCTCTGCAATTTACAGAACGAGATCCTCGATTAGAACGGTGCACGAAGGTATTTGCGGCATCTTACTGAGTGACGAGGACCTGGTTCATCTGTCGGACTCGCAGGCAGAACATGGAGGGTAGGCGTGAAACCTCACAATGCATCTTCATGAAACCATACAGCCCTCGACAACAATGCAGGTCTGCCGTGCATACGCCGCAGTGAGCGGCAGATGCCGGATGTACGCGTTGATGTATGTTTTTGTTTGTGTACCAGTGGACTCCAAAGCAGTCTTGGCACAGCATGGCCCAGAGGAACATCACGCCGAATCGTGCAGGGTCTCACTGCTAGGTTTTCGACTTTTCTGCACCACCAAGAGTCGGTTCTTTGGAGCAACGTCGTGGGCGAGAGTGCAGTTTCGCAGAGTCCGGCAAATGCATAGCCGGACTAGCGCGACGCGTTATCGACTTGGTGAAAACCAAAAGAAGACCAGCCTTTGGGTGGCCTCTTTCATCGTTATCGAGGTCCAGGGACCATCCGAACATAACGGCTTGCGCCATGTCGAGTCATACATGTGCGTGGCGTGGCGGCAGCAGTCCCAGGGACTTTCGGAGGCCCTGACTCGAGATTTCCCACTGACACAGTCACAGACAGGACTCCGTAGAGGTCCTGCCAGAGGTCATGCGTAATCTGATGCCGGTCCTCCGAACAAAGCTGTCGATCAAATCTACACTTTGGAGATCTGTTGACAAGTTCGCTGCGGCCATGCATATAAAGTCCAGATATCTGCATTCCATCCATTTTTCCACGGTGACACTTGGCCTCCCTCCTTGAAGTTGTGCCACCACAACAAGTGGCCTGCCCGTTTGCGCGACCATGGTCTCCCAATCGCCGACTCCCTCGGACCACACCGTAGACGAGAAACACGCCGAGGCCTCTCCGAAACCGCAGCCTGAATCACCAAAGGGACGGGGATTCTTTTCGCGCAAGACCAAGACGGATGACGACTCTGTCGAGGAGGAAAAGGATGTCAAAGATGTCAAGGTCTCAGCGGAAGGAGCGGTCAAGGAGAAGGAGGTGACGCCCGTATCTTTCACGTCACTTTTCAGGCAAGTCGGGCACACCAGTCAAGCATATGATGGCCAGCTCATGTTAGTTGTACAGGTTGGCCACAAAGCCAGAGCTGTCGATGAACCTTTTTGGACTTGTATGTGCCATCGCCGCCGGCGCTGCTCAGGTACGCACCTTTGACTCCAACCACATGGACCTCCGCGGTGCTCACACGGGACCCTTCTAGCCACTTATGACTTTGTTGTTCAGTCGTTTGACCCAGGACTTTATCTCCTTCCAGTTGGCTGTTAGCAACGCAGACTCTCAGAGCTCAAACTCCACCGTACAGGCCAACCTTGACAGCGCAATCGCTCACTTCAGGAAAACGTCTGCGCAGGATGCCTCTTATCTTGTCTACATCGGTAAGACGAATACTATATACCATGGCGCCTTACTCGCAGGTCTGACCTTTTCATGTGTTAGGTGTCGGGCTGTTTGCATGCACGTTCATGTACATGCAAATCTGGGTATACACCGGCGAAGTCAACGCCAAACGTCTCCGTGAACGCTACCTGCAAGCTGTCTTGCGTCAGGATATCGCTTACTTTGACGCGGTAGGAGCAGGTGAAGTTACAACTCGCATCCAAACAGATACCCGTGTGTTTCCTTTTTTCCTTATCTCAATTCCCGCAGAAATTCACGTCTTCGCAGATCTGGTTCAACAGGGTATTTCTGAAAAGGTCGCCCTTGTCGTCAGCTTCCTCTCTGCGTTCGTTACTGGTTTCGTCCTTGCATACATCCGTTCTTGGCGACTGGCTCTTGCGATGACGTCCATCATCCCTTGCATTTCCATTACAGGAGGCGTCATGAACAAGTTCATGTCTGCGTCCATGCAGTAAGTACATACAAAGTCCATTCACCAGCAGTTGTATTCCTAACTTGGTCTCCAGACAGTCGCTGGGACATGTCGCTGCGGCCGGTACGGTCGCTGAGGAGGTCATATCTACCGTACGCACGGCACAAGCATTTGGTACCCAAGGTGTCCTTTCTGTTCTGTACGATACGCACATCATCAAGTCGCGTGCGGCCGATCTGTTAGCTGCAGCATGGCACGGTGGAGGACTTGCTATTTTCTTCTTCGTTATTTACTCATCGTACGCACTCGGTATGTCCTCTCGATCGATCCCTTGTGTTTCGTTCCCTGACATCTTGGACTCACAGCTTTCAGTTTCGGTACGACTCTCATTAATAGGAACGAAGGTAAGATCCCGTCGTTCTGTATTGTGGTACAGGATTATTGACATGCGCCCGATCAGCCAACGCCGGCATCGTTATCAATGTATTTTTGGCCATCCTCATTGGTTCATTCTCTCTCGCTCTTATGGCGCCTGAGATTCAAGGTCAGTCAACAGCCTTGCTTCCCGTAATGTGATGATTTACTCAACCTCTTCACAGCAATCACAAACGCCCGTGGTGCCGCTGCCAAGTTGTACGAGACGATCGATCGTGTCCCGACTATTGACTCTCTCAGTGACGATGGCTTGAAACCCGAGACATGTGTCGGCGAGATCTCTCTCGAAAACGTCGTGTTCAACTACCCATCGCGACCGGATGTGCCAATCGTTAAGAACCTTTCCATCACCTTCCCCGCTGGTAAGACTGTCGCCCTCGTCGGTGCGTCCGGTTCTGGAAAGTCTACCATTATCGCTCTCGTGGAACGCTTCTACGACCCGCTATCTGGCGCGGTCAAATTGGACGGCACCGATATCAGGACTCTCAATGTCAGGTGGCTTCGCTCGCAGATCGGTCTTGTCTCCCAGGAACCGACTCTCTTCGCTACGTCTATCAAGGGCAACGTCTCTCATGGTCTCATAAATACTCCCTACGAGCACGCTTCGGAAGAGGAGAAATTCAAGCTCATCAAGGAGGCGTGCATTAAGGCTAACGCGGACGGCTTCATCTCTAAGCTTCCTGATGGCTATGATACTCTCGTCGGTGAGCGCGGTTTCTTGCTCTCTGGCGGTCAAAAGCAGCGTATCGCTATCGCGCGTGCTATTGTCTCGGATCCCCGTATCTTGCTCTTGGACGAAGCTACCAGTGCACTGGACACTCAGAGTGAAGGCGTCGTACAAAACGCTTTGGATAAAGCTGCTGCTGGTACGTGTTCCTTTTCATTGTTTATTTGAGGAATCAAACTAATATGTATATGTAGGACGGACCACTATCACCATTGCTCACCGTCTTTCTACCATCAAGGACGCTGACCGCATTTACGTCATGGGCGAAGGTCTTGTCCTCGAATCCGGTACCCACCAGGAGCTCCTCGCAGACATCAACGGCCCCTACGCCCGTCTCGTACACGCCCAGAAACTCCGTGGTGGTAACGGCGAAGGCGACGAGAAGGACGCTGAAGAGGAAGTCGGTGGACCCGTAGACAAAGTGTTTGAGAAAGAGGCAGCGGAGGAGATTCCCTTGGGCCGTTCCCACACCGGTCGCTCACTCGCTAGCGACCTCATCGCGCAGAAGAACGCGGAGAAGGGAAACCAGAAGGAGAAGGACTACAGCATGCCGTACCTATTCAGGCGTATGGCTAGGATCAATAAGGAGAGCAGGATGAAGTATGTGTATGGGATCATTGCCGCTTCCAGTACGTCTGCAAGTCTCTTTGTTTAACGTCTGATTTTCTGACTCCAAGTAATAGTGACTGGGACAATTTGGCCTGCTTTCGGTATCGTCTATGGTACGTTGCTACGTTGCTGCATTACTCTTGCCCTTGAACCACGTCACTCACACGATTACAGGCAAGGCATTGAACAGCTTCGGTAACCCCGACCCTCATGTCCGTCGTCATGAAGGCGATCGCAACGCTCTTTGGTATGTCCTTCGCAGCTCATGAGATGCGTCGAGGTACTTAACATCGGGTTTTTTCAGGCTTTTTATTATTGCCATCATCTCCGTCTTCTGTATCGGCGCCCAGAACTATTTCTTCGCAAGGACGGCGGCCGAACTGACGGCCAAGCTGCGGTCAATCTCCTTCCGTGCCATCTTGCGTCAGGATAGTAAGTTCATTCCTTTGGTTCATGGCCTTTCTACAGTACTCATTTCTGCATCCTCAGTCGAGTTCTTTGACAAGGATGAGAACACTGTAAGTCCTCATTCACATCTGGTATTGGCCTGTATCACTGAGATGTTTTCAGACTGGACAACTTACATCCAATTTGAGCGAAAACCCTCAAAAGATCAGTGGCTTGGCCGGTGTCACTCTTGGCGCGTACGTCTTGTCCCCACTCCTCTCATATGTGCGCTTGCTCACGCCTTATCGCTGCACAGTATTGTCCAGGCCATCGCAACCCTGACTGGTGGTGCTATCATTGGTATCATCTTCGCCTGGAAACTTGGTCTCGTCGGTCTTGCCTGCGCTCCTCTCCTCGTATCCGCCGGTTACATTCGTCTCGTAAGTCTTCTGTGTTCGTTACCCGGTCATGCAGTACTAACAACCTACTCGCAGCGCGTCGTCGTACTCAAGGATCAGCAAAACAAGAAGGCACACGAGCATTCCGCCCAACTCGCGTGTGAAGCAGCTGGGTCTATCAAGACCGTGGCATCGCTCACTCGCGAGGCTGATTGTCTCGCCATGTACAGCCAGACATTGGAAGAACCCCTCCGCAACTCGAACAGATCGTCGTTCTTCTCCAACAGCTTCTACGCCCTCTCCCAGTCCATGTCCTTCTACGTCATTGCTCTAATATTCTGGTACGGTGCCCGCCTCGTGTCCGCCAGAGAGGTCTCCACCTTCCACTTCTTTGTAGCATTGATTGTAAGTCCGCACGTCCGTTCCAGGAAGATCGTTCCCAGTGACGCAGGCATTGTCCCACAGAGTACCACATTCGGATCCATCCAGGCTGGAAACGTCTTCATGTTCGTTCCTGACATGTCTTCTGCCCGAGGCGCAGCCTCCGACATTGTCACGCTTCTCGACTCGATGCCCGAGATTGACGCCGAATCGACTGAGGGAGGTGTTTTGGAGCATGTGGAAGGTCGTATTCGCTTCCAGGACGTTCACTTCCGCTACCCTACCCGTCCTGGTGTTCGAGTCCTTCGTGGGCTGAACTTGACGGTCGAGCCCGGTACCTATGTTGCACTCGTCGGTGCTAGTGGATGCGGGAAGAGCACCACGTGAGTTTCATTTGCTCGCATTCCTGTGTCGTTCTTGCGGCTGACGTCTGCATCTAGGATTCAATTGATTGAACGATTCTACGATCCGTTGGCAGGCACAGTCTTAGTACGTTTCTCTCTGCGCACGATCTCATCCGACAGACCGAGGCTGATTGTGATGTGTCTTAGCTTGATGACCATCCTGTGAACGAGTTGAACGTCACGGAATACAGGAAGCATATCGCTTTGGTCTCTCAAGAACCGGTCAGTACATTTATCAGAATCATTTAGTCTACCTGCTCATCGTACTCTGTTCCAGACACTCTACTCTGGAACCATCCGTTTCAACATCCTACTTGGCGCTACCAAGCCAATCTCCGAGGTCACGCAAGAGGACATTGAGAATGCCTGTCGTAACGCCAACATCCTGGAATTCATCCAGTCTCTTCCAGAGTGAGTCATCACAAGTTCACGTCGTCATCTTCCTTCTCATCATCCTTTACAGTGGTTTCGATACCGAAGTCGGTGGTAAAGGATCCCAACTCTCAGGTGGCCAGAAGCGTGAGTGACTTTTCATTGTCAAGGCTGAGAAAGCGACTAATTTGTATTCCAGAACGTATCGCCATCGCGCGTGCGCTCTTGAGAAACCCGAAAGTCTTGTTGCTGGATGAGGTACGCTACTCACTGCATCACGGATCTACATGATTACTTACTCGCTACTACAGGCTACATCCGCTCTGGACTCCAACTCAGAGCACGTCGTACAGGAAGCTCTCGATCACGCGGCGAAGGGACGCACAACCATTGCTATCGCGCATCGACTTTCCACGATTCAAAATGCTGACCGCATGTACGTCTCATCTCACTCATACCCTCGCACATGACGTTCGTTCTGACGCACCTATGTTCACAGCTATTTCATTAAGGATGGTGAAGTCAGCGAATCCGGCACTCACGACCAGCTTCTTGCGTTACGTGGAGGCTATTACGAATTCGTTCAGCTGCAGGCCCTTAGTAAGAAATAGGCCCGACTCTTTCACGGTGTTCACGTTGTACATATAGATTTCGTCCCGAACCCTCAGGATCATCATGATGGCTGTTTATCCCCTCTCCTTTTTGCTTTCCATACCCATACGTACACTCATCCGTAGTATCTCTTAGACATAATGATGCAGACAAATCTATCACATTCCGTTGCACTTCCTCGGTCAAGTGTCTGAACGAGCGCGAGCGCGTGTGTGTCCCCGAACACCCACATGCGTTTACTGGAGGCCTCGACGTTCAACGATTGTGAACCTCCATCGAACGAGCGCGAACATGTCACAAGATCCCACAACGTGGGTATCGTCATACGCATTTTGGGTAGCCATCCAACAGGCAGAAGGTAGAAGTACTGTCGACGCTATGTCCTTGCCATGTCCTTACCACCTTTCCTCTTCATTGTGACATGTATGACAAGCAGTATCGTTGAATATTGGTATAAAAAGCATGGGAATCGGAACATAGATACAATGTACGAGAGAAGGTGGGAGAGAGAAAGACAACGTGGGTGTAGTAAAAGTACAAAATATCTCAGCAAGATTCGTCAAGCCGGCCTCCGAGCTTCAGCACGAACCGCGTGTGCAATGTTCACGTGCTCCTTGGTGCATTACGAAAACATTACCGGTACAGCGTCCTTCTTTCAAAACGTATCCTTTTCTGCAGTGATGAGAAGATGAAGAGCCTCTTCATCAAAGTCTTCGACTGCTCCCAGAATAGTCTTAATGCGTGTGGCTGCCTGGCGAGACTTTGCGACTGCCTCAATATCCTCTATGCTTTGAAACCACTCCTCGTCAACCGCTTCGGCTTTGAAGGGAGTTTTGAGCTAGACGAGATTGTTAGCTTGAATAGGGTGTAAAGAAGATAGAAAGACAGCGTACTGTATAAAACCTGATGGTGGCCTTGCGTGCACTAAATTCGTGAGAGTCAACGAGCTTGGTCACGACATCTCCCAACAGAGACTGGAGTGGCTTGGTGAATTTGTTTCTCGCAATGGTCAAAGGAAACGTTAGATGTTGTGAATTATGCTCGGAGAAGAAGAAGCAGTTGATATCGATATCGTCCTCAGCAGCAACAGGCTCGGTGGCCTGACGAACCTCTATACTATTCTTGACGGTCTTTAAACCTGCACTCTTCTTAGTCAACGACATGATTCTGAACAATGATACGTACGAGAGAAGTCCTCGGTAGTCGGTTCCGCCTGCGCAGTGACGAGGAAATGAATAGAATCTGCATCGAAGTCTTCCAGTGAGATACGTGCACACTTGGAATGACGCTTTGCGGCTTTTTTGATATCCTCGATGCTGCTTAACCAGGCCACTTCAAAAACTTCTTCGCACGTAACACGCGTCATGGGCTAACGCAAAACGTGATCAGTATGAATAGCATGTACCAAGACAAGTAGGAAGAAAGCGAACTGTATAAAACTGAATGGCAGGCAGGTCTGCATGGAAGGCATGTTCCGCGAGGAGCGAGGTCTTCACTTGGTCACGCAACCACCCGAGCGGCTCGTTGAATTCATCTTTCGGGAGAACCAAGTAGAAAGGATCATACGTCGAGTTGTGTTCAGCATCGAGGAAGAAACAGTTGATAGCGACGTTGTCCTTGCCGACTTTGCCAGCTTTGGCTGAGGCCCCAACCTGATGACCCAGCGTGCTATTGTGTGTAGAGAATGGACCTGAGCTCTCCATCGTACTCAGCGACATACTTGTGTTGAAAATGAGGGGAGAAACGCGTCGGAAGGTTCGTGGAATGGTCGTGGTCGTGGTCAATGTTCAAGTGGCCACCGACATGCGCACGCCGCTAGCGCTTGAGGCGCCCATGTAACGTTGGAGCTTCTGAGACTATGACTCTGAGCACTTGCCACACGGAGACTGCATGGGACGGGAGGGGTTCAAGCTCTCATCTACAGCTCTCGAGCCTTTCTACATGGTGCCGACTTACGCAGTACTGATTCTAGATTCAACGGACTGCTTCCGTAGGCTTGCCCACGGCCTACAGGCTGTACAACAACTGTACAACTTGAACTGCCGACGACGCGTACGATCATTGTTTGAACCCACGCCCACTGCTTTCTGGTCTTTCCCTGCCGGTCTGTTCTATCACACACGCAGCTGCATCATATATCTAGTTCAGATACCTCGGAGATACGAGGCTTCGAGGAGGGCGCCGTTTATTTGCTTCTCTAACTGCCATACTATTATGATTTCAAGTTGCCGGATGAATACGTATGCCTGGGTATTCGAATGCCAAATTGTGGCACAATTCACTTCTTCCCGCCTCTTCTTCCAGCATCCAGGTTCGCTGATGTTGTCTGCATCCGGATTTTCTTCACTGGCCGACCGTCGACGCACGCGTACGGCGAGTGCTGCAGTCACTCAAGATGTGCGGGCCGCGAGGCCTGTCAAGGATTTGTATAAGTAGTAGCTTACTACAAGTTGGGTAGGTCTGATTCTTACTCCCTCTCATTTGTGTTAACACACTTTTCTTGCCGTAGTCACGGTCGTCGACGATGGGTATCTTTCAAGACATCTCTACCTTCTGGACACAGTCGTTCCCGCCAAAATCCAAGTTCAGTGTGGGCCAGATTCCGGATTTGACCAACCGCGTCTACATAGTGACTGGTTCGTCGGGCGTTTTATCTGCTCGTCGAACGGTAAAGACTGACTTTGATCGCAGGAGGAAGTGGCGGCATTGGGTATGAGACCGGTGATGAGACCCACGGCTCGCTGGTACCGGATACGCCCATAGGAGACCATTTTAGCATTATTCCGCGGCACTTCGGACCCTTTCTAGTCGATTCTACGATACGTCGGACCCTTCCTATACGATTCTACGATGCGTCGGACCCCTTCGATTCGATTCTACGGTGCATCGGACTTCTTCTACTCCCT
>SGPM01000405.1:552-16617 GCA_004802725.1 Antrodiella citrinella
AGAANNATANNNCTNCANTCNTCAGNAANCTGNNATTTCAGTTCCTCCGAGAACATAGCATTGAACTTCAACGGATCATCAACGAGCAAGCTGCTAGTATTCTCCAGCAAAGTGCTTGGGCTATTGCTGGGTATATTCCTACCGATGATGAGCGTTTATCTGTTTTTTTAAGACGCATGGACACACTTTACCTGCGACTTTCTATTCCCGTTATTATTCATGCTGCACGTTCAGCCATGACTGAATTTTTATCTGATCTTTCAGACATAGATTCACCAGTTTATTTTTCCTCATTTGCAGAAGGCGTACCTCTGGAAAGAGTGTCTGTTCTTTTGAAAAATGCTGTTGAGCGTATTCAATTGCAAGGCCAGCTTTTNACNNNAAGTTGTNANATGTATCTGACTTATCAAGAACTGTGGCATNNNGNTGNNNNGNNTCNNANTNGNNNCAGANNCCCGAGCCGCGAGCCAAGCCGATGTAAGCCGTATCAGAGCTGAGTCATCGGCTTATTCCGGTTTTCCAAAGCCGATCCGAGTCTGGCCGCTGCTAGTTGTACATAGCCGGGTTGAGCCGGTTGGCTGCTTCTTTAGACGCTGATCAACATCTGCTGAACGTCTCACATAGGCACTCAGATTATAGGGGGGAGCATGCCTCGAATATACCAAATTAACTAAATTAACTCGCTTCCAGCGAGGGAGGGAAAGTGAGAGAACGAATTAGACGAGAGAGCAGCAAAGGAATTAGTGAAGAACGAGGACGAACATTATCAGTGCGAGTACTCTATTACCGAAATAAGAGCATGAGGTTCGTTACAACGTAACTGCTACAGCTACAAGTCTTGCCTCCCTGACAACTTGAACATTGAACCGGGCCCGGAATCCACTACGCTGGATTGTAAAGGCAAGGACGGCTGCGAAAGTGACCGGGACAATCAGCGCTATGGCATCGTTTGCAAGTGCGCTTTGCGTGCGACGAAATTGCGACTGGGTTAACGGTCCTGATTGAACCCGCACATTGAACATCCAAGACGATCTGCTACGCTCGTAGGTAATTAGTGCCTCTCCTGTTGCCTTCCCTCCCCTCCCCTGGTCCTCCGGCATCGGCGATGAACGTTTGAACGTTCACGGTTCAACAAGGTAATTCCAGCATCATAACTGTGTTGAACTCTACGATGGGGCAGTCCTCGTAGATCAACAACCAGATCTATCTTTGATCTAGGTTGATGTAGTTTTCGTACATACAGTGCCATTTTCCGTGTGTTCCCCCTCTCTCATGCGTTTGCACGAGCTCAGCCAAACGCAATATATTCACGTTATTCTTACCGTCCTCAGGAATTCTAACAAACTGAACGCTAGGCGAATGGATCGTAGTCGAGAGAGATACGTCCCGGGATTCGGTAAAATCGGTACTAACCCCTAGTTGTTGCCATGGTTCATGCATTCATAGTCGAGCGAGGCAGTTAGCCGTGGTGTAAGAGTCTAAGAGAACAGAGACATCATGGCAGTCGGGGTCCACGATTTGTACCTGTTATTACGATGAGCAACATTGTAAATAAGATATACGGTCATATAATTACTGTCGCGTGAATTCGACTCAAGGTATGAGGAACGTACTATACGTTGCGAAAGAACCTGGAAATCAAGATCTCACAATAAATCTCGAAATCGCTCCTCGTATTCAAAAGCTCTGCACCTGAGGTCTGCGTGTGTCCGGACTCCGGACGACATCCAAACGATATCCTGTGAAACCCTGTACTATCCGGACAACAGCCTGGTATCTGCAGACACGAAGACGCCTGGGCAAAAATCGTGGAGATGACTCAGATGAGATCTCGTATTACACCAGTTTTAGGCGTAGGTGGCGTACCTGAGAGTATGCACTGGCAGAGTTTGTCCTCTTCAAGTTCCCCACACCACGCTCGCACATACCCGTTGCAAGACGTTCCGCATAAATAGGAGCTCACTGCCAGTCTAGCAGGCCTGTGGTAGGTGGGAAGATAGTAGATCATGAGGTCGGAAACGTCGGACGATGCGGAAAGTGCTAAGTCTTTGATTGGCCATACGTGGTACTGGTCGTGATGTATGCCCACGGGTTGAGACAAGTTGAAATCATTCGGTGACGAAGGAATTGCGAAGACTGGGACGCGTCGTCGTTCTGACTCGACAAACATTCAAAGAGACACTAAACACTTGCGACATTCAGTGCATCTTCCGCGTCGCAACCGCAGCGATTAACCAGTGCATCATGATTGAGTGAGTGAATGAGTGTGTGTGTGAGTCTGTCCGCACACGGATGAGGCGCAGAAACTCCGGCGTTCACACACACACACACACACACACACACCCATTCTCTTCGACAACATGATGTGATGTCAAACGTTAGCGGCTAGATCACATGTTTTGGCGTAGATTCTTCCATTTCTACCCATTCAGGGATCGGAATTGACTCTGAGTTGAACCTAACTATGATCACAGGCCAGCGTTTCCTGATGTTTTCCTAAGTGCGCTTGACAAACACATGGGTAACTGTTTTCGTTTCCCTTTGAGGTCAGATCTTTCACCGTGACAGCTGATATTGTTGATTGTACTTGAAGCTCGGTCTTCGCACCTGCATGACACGACTTCTTAACGGGAGTCCATACAATCGACCAACAATGTCCGCCGTAGCCCATGACCGCCATGCACAGATACGAATGACAGCGACTGAATTCAAGTCGTTTCCGATACATCAGCGGAGGGCAGAAGAACCCTGCAAACAAATGCCAGTCGTTGATCGACCATCGTAAGGTATGTACAAGAATCTTCATTATTGTGTATACTATGCGTCCCGGAATTTGTTCGTTTAGCAGGTATAAAGATCCCACGATGTGCCATGTTAGAATTATCGTTGCATCCATGGACTACACGAACAATACCACTCGCCTCCTCATCAAGCTGGAGGTCCACAATAGTCGTCATTGGAGTACTTTGGACCTCTCTGTTCAAGATGAAAGAAACAATCATATCGTACGTTCATATCATGTATCAAGATAAATGTTTATGATACTTGGGCTTGCGTAGCTTTTTCTACCTCCCCTGTTTATTCGAAGCACACCACATGCGTTTTCTCAACACCATTTCAGCCGGCAACGCACGCTTTTGACATTCTCAGAACTTTTCGCCCGCTCTGGATTTGCAAAAAGAACAACCGACCATACTCAAGCGAACTTCTGCAAGATCGTCGTTTCCTTATTCATCCGGCTTTCGGAGGATGCGTTGCAGCAAGAAGAGCTAGCAAAATATATTCTTTTAGACCTAGACAAAACGTTCATCACGCTGGACGCTTTTGCAAACCAGCTATTTACGTGGACAGAAGTTCACCGTCGTATCAAAGTCAGTACGTTCTTATGCGAGGAATGTTACAGACGTTGAACTTTTTACATGATTTAGCTTTGTGGCCACGCCAGCGACAGAGCTCAGAAGGAGCTTTGGAATGGTCTGGACTATACTGCCATTCACGAGGGTCTTCTACGCGGCCTGAACGTATGTTTCCATGAGACACCGAGATGCGGCGTCGGTCAACAGGCATCTTTCTAATGTATGTCCATGTGCACTTCTTTCCTGATCTTACTGCTTAACTGGTAGTCTGCAACACCACAGTACGAGCATGTAGAGTTTATCGCCACTATTCTGAGATGTTCTCTCCGGCAATTCTATCTTCTCCATCACGAGTTGTGATGACCTCGGCTTCTTGTTGAATCACACTCGGTCACCGCTTGCAACTGTTCCCCCCGCATTGCGGTAGATGGACTACTGCGTACCCACAAAGGTGATTTTGACGACGACATGTGTATTGCTTACCGATAGCTGCCAGAGGAAAAAGGTATATAAGGCTGGTGAGGTGGGGTCATTCCATACTCATCCGAACAACTAACACTCGCCCATATCACTCCAATCACAACTTCAACCACCAACACTCTCAAATTTCGATGACTTCACGATCTCGTCGTGAACCTCAAGGGACTCGAAGTACGTCCGCCATCTATTTCCTTCTACTATGTGCTACATCCATGTTACTAGATGCTCCAGCTCCAGCACCGTCTCCTCCGTTGGAGGAAAATGAGGTCTTCGACCTTGACAATATCGGAGATGGTGACGAAGATGACGACTACGTTGACGTACCGACTGCTCCGGGTCGCCGTCAGCCACCTAGGAACGCTCGCCAAGCTAAAGGAAAAGCCCCCGCCAGTCCTCAACGTGGCCCGACTACACCTCGTCGTCATGCTAAACCTGCAGCTCCTACCCGTCGTCGGCGCCAGCCCCAAAGTACTGCCACCCCCGATAAATTGATCACCCCACGAGTACAATCGGTTGTTGACAAGTTGCCCGCCAACTCTCGCGTGACCGCGCTTGACATCCCGTTCTTTTTCAAACGGGGAGACAAGAACGACCGGACCGCTACTACAGACTGTATGTTGTGTTTGTGAGTCTTCAACTGTATTCTTCACATTGTCCGAACACCTCTGATATTCTGTTAGGGATCAAATCGCGAAAGGAAAAGAGCCACCGAGCTTCCAATTTCGCTATAGGACAATCACATCAAACAGTGGTCTTCGGGGTCATCTCAGAACAAAGCACGCCAAGATTTATCGTGAGACTTGCATCAAAGAGGGATGGGACTCATATATCTTGGCGAATATGTCGTCAACGGTGCCGCAGGACAGCATTGCTGAGGTGCCTGAGTTCAACAAAGAGAGACTCCGTGACCTTCTGGTTCGGTTCATCGTCAGAAACGATCTCGTACGCATAATTTTGTTTATTTCTCTTCTCTGATTTTTGAGGTGTTCTTTCTCAGAGCATCCGCATAATCGATAGCGAAGAATTACGCGCAATACTGCGATTGTGTCGTCCGACTATAAACGATGGCGATATTCCTGGCCGAACGAAGATGCGTGACCTCATCTTGCACCAGTTTCAAGTTGGATATGCTCATCTCAAAGATGAGATTGCCGTATGTTCATTTATTCTGATGCCACTGCAGAGACGTCATTCTGATATGNATCCACTACAGGCCTCGCTTGGGAAAATCTCTTTCACCACCGACATCTGGTCCTCGTTGAATCGCACTCCCTACCTGGCTTTGACGGGTCATTGGCTTGCAATGCCCACCGAAGAGGAAAACCAGATTGCGAGGAAAGAAAACCGGAATGTCAACGTCCCNTACTTGAAGTCAGCCTTATTGGCATTCCATCCCGTGTTCGGCTCGCATACGGGCAAGAATCTTGCGGAACTTGTTCTTCAGCTTGTGAAACGCGCAGGAATAAGTGACGATAAGGTATGAGTTTTGTGAATCTACTGGCATAAGGATCAATAGTACTTATTACTCTCTAGATTGGACATTTCACAACCGATTCTGCCGCCAACAATCTCACCATGATGGAGGAGATGGAGAAGACTCTACTCGACCCGGAGAGATCACCCCATCTCAACTTTAATCACAAACACAACCGCGTTCCGTGTTTCGCGCATATCGTCAACATCTGCGCCCAACACACGATCACCAGTATTGAAGAGACCCAGTTCGATGAGATCGAGAAGAAATTGGACATTGAAGACGTCGACATCATCAACGAAAGCGTGGAGTACGACGATTACGCAGTCGCGGTCTCCAGCGGCATCCTTGCTAGGGCCCGCGCACTTGTGACCGCCATTCGGGCCTCCGGACAGCGCAAGGACGCCTTTCGGGAGACGATCATTGACGGCAACGCTCGTGGGCTTTTTGTGGAAAGCTTCTACGACGATGACGGGGAATTGAAGACAAGGGACACGCATGTCAAAGTCAATGAGCTACTGAAGGATGTCAAGACCAGATGGGACAGCACATACTTAATGGTGCAGCGCTTGATAGAGTTGCGCGGTGTGAGTCCTATCCTATCTGTTCGTTCGTAATGAAACCTGATAATTTTTGACAGGGCATAGACTATTTCCTTGCGCTTCCCGCCAACAAAGATCTGGCCATGCATCGTTTCTCGGACACCGACTGGCTTGCTTTGTCAGATGTGTGCAATATCTTGGCCGTAAGCTCCTATTCTCCATAATTACTAGCTGTCTCTTATCGTGTCATGCATAGGTGCCAAGTTCCGTGCAGCAGGTCATGTCCCACGAGCGTACGCCGGTCCTTTCTGGAGCCATCATGGCTATCGAGATGCTCATGACGCAGTGGGAGAGATACGCGGAAACGGATGAGCGTGCCCCAATCTTGCGATTCTATAT
Source organism: Antrodiella citrinella (assembly GCA_004802725.1). Taxonomy (NCBI): domain Eukaryota; kingdom Fungi; phylum Basidiomycota; class Agaricomycetes; order Polyporales; family Steccherinaceae; genus Antrodiella; species Antrodiella citrinella. The sequence goes on from SGPM01000405.1 coordinate 6,804, forward strand.
CGACGTAGGCATGACATGGGCGAAGACTTATTATACGAGGATGGACGACTGTCCTGCTTATGTGATTGCTATGTGTACGGTGCATCTCTCTTACCATCGGTGCATTCATATTGACGATCACACAGTTTTAAACCCATCTTGTCGTATCTCCTGGATACAGCAGAACTGGGACCCGAAGTTTCTTGCCATTGCAGAAGCAACTATCAAGGATAAGGTGAGCTGTGCACTCCTCCTTGAGATCCCAATGATTTACACTACACTCAGATGGCTGAATACGAGCCGGTCGGTGCTCCTCCTCCTCCTCCTGCACCTGTCGTCGCCCAAGCTGGGCCTTCCAGAGATCGCCGCAATCGTGGATCTCGCAATCCTGCTACAGCCCGTCCTGGTGCCGGTCCGCGCGGCGGACAACTTCGGTCTCTTATTGATAGTATGCACGGGTTGAATCTCATTTCGAAGCCGACCGAGAGCGATGATGGACCGACGATTGAACAGGAATATCAGTCATACATCACTTCGCGGCTCTCTGAACAGTCCACTGACATATTCCTCTTTTGGAAGGTACATCCTGCAATCGTCAATTAACCACGAGTTCTCGAACTAATTGGTGTGTAGAATAATGAGAGCACCCACAAGAGACTTTACAAGATGGCGATGGACTATCTCCCCATACAGGCTACATCCGTTCCCTCAGAGCGAATCTTCTCTTCGTCTGGAGAGACAGATACCAAGAAACGCAACCGACTCACGCCCGCCGTCATGGAGGCTTTGCAAGTTCTGAAGTTCATGTACAAGAGCGAGACTCTCAACTTTACGGGCGGCTGGGCTTCAACGGAGAAGTCAATCTTGAACGAAACTCGGGAGATTTCTACCAGGGACCAACTCGCTGATGTTGTGGCCGCTAGCAGCCCTGAATCTGCCGAACGCGCCATGGATATAATTCTCGCAATGGATGAGGACGAGGTGGTACAGGGCGAAGAACTTGAGGCGATCAATTAGGTGCGCTTTTTTGCTTTCCCATGCTATTGAGAGATGTATTTGTATTCTTCGATTGATCCTTCCCTCCTGTACTCTCCATGTCTTTCTCTCGTCGTTTGTTTCTCCCCCGTGCCATCCTCTGTGTATGCCTTCCCGTCGTCGTCCGTGCTACTTTTGTTACCGTGTTCAAACATCATAACCCCCAGATCTGATATTTCTTTCCCCGCTGTTATTGACCAGTTTGCTGTTCTTCGTACTCTTGCTTCATATCGCTCACCTCTGATCACCGATTTATGCCCCCCTACCTGACCCACAACTTCCGTATCCCGTTTCCACCATTACGTCTCCGTCTTTATCTCCGTTTCCGTCTCAGAATCTACCCCATTTTCGTTCTCATTCCTATTCTCGTGTTTGTTCGTTTGTGTTCGCGTTTCTCTTTGTGTCTCTGTTTGCATTTCTGTTTGCGTCTCTGTTTGCGTCTCTGTTTGCGTTTGTGTTTGTGTTAGTGTTTGTGTTCGCGCTTGTGTTCGCCTTTCGTTTTCGTTCCTGTTCTCGCTTGGTTCTCCTTCTGTTTCCCATCACCTTCACCATCACCTCTTTCTCTTTCCTTTTACCACGACGCCACCGCCACCACCGCTCGGGTACGCCCCGGATTCAATCTCTTTCTTCTCAGCTTTGCATGTCTTCTTGCGCAGCTTTGAAGCTTTGGACAATACTTGTAACACCACCTCTATCACGCCTCTGTTTGACATGCACCATTATCTCTAGACGAAGTCCTCACTCGTTCAATAACACGCTCTTTGTTTGTTACTTTGACATGCTTACGTCAGACGACGGAAAGGTGGCTGGTAGCCTCAAGGTCGCTCATCATTTGCCAGGAAAACCAGCTCATCCCTCACGTTTTTACGTCCGACCTTATCCATTTTCAAATCTCTATTCTTTTCTTAATGCTCAATACACTGATACATCGGACAAGGATAAACATAAGACTCATGTATCGTCTCGTACTTCTTCATTCCGAGATCACCAGAGTGTTACACGATTGCCGCGACCTCACCGTCCACCCCAGATTTCTTCCATTCCTTCCGCACTCGAAGATCGCGGGATAGCGAGGGGCTGTTGTAGATATCATATACTGTACAGTAGGAGTACCGTATGCATGCAATGATACAGACGTGTAAGACATACGCTCACCGCAGTTTCGAGACTTCCCGAATGCAGATGCATATTTCATCGAGTCTAGGCTCAGCGTATCTGAAGCGCGATGAACATACTTTACCTATCGAGGACGGACGGACGACGGTGGAAGGACGGGCGGGAGACCGATGGAAGATGAATAATGGAGTAAAAAGGAGGCTCGGGACTCAGGAATTTTCCCTCGGACAGCCAGGCTGAATCAATAATCGACGGAGACGAGGATGGGAGATGGATGGGAAGGATCGACGAATATAGCACTGAGTAACTTCAAGTAGTATTGACATGAGTGCAATCTTGATAAGATTGTACAATGATCAGACGGAGTATTCCGGGCAGTGCCATGGATAGCGTCAAAGCCCTCTCAAGACCTCAAGTGTATACTTGTTAGGTCGTAGGAACGAGGAACGCTATACAATCACACCGTCTGTAGGTAGCATTTATGGTTTGACTGGGAAAATGCTGATGTTCTTCAACCATACCCACACGGAAATTCTCACCTGTACTTCGTGGTCAGCTTGCCGTATAATGTGGACTATCCTTGTCAACAACTTTGTGTTCACATCTCCGACAGTGGACTACTCGCCTGGCATCCTTCCGAGCGGGGTTCTCCTGGAATTGGAGCCTCTAAGTCCCCGAGAAATCAAACTCCCTCTCTGGGCGATGTCAGCGTATCCTCAGCTTGGCTTCTGCGCGTTCAACGTGCCGTTGACAGGTCCGATCTTGGGGAGATTGGATATCAAGTTCAAAACGCTCATACATCAAGTGGGGACAGGCTATTCGCTCATACCCTCTGTGGTCTTGGCATGGCAGTCTCTAGAGAGCGCCCTGCTCTTCGTGTCCAATTTCTTGCTGTCGAATATTCCGGTGGCAAACCACCGTCTACTTCCCTTAGACTTCAAGCCATTTCCGCCTCCATCCAGATTCGGCTACACCCGGGTTTTCGACACACATGCTCGATGTAGTCGTGCTATCGTAAGATCCCGCGAAGCCTTCGTCCCTCTCATGGCAATGTGCACGATGGCGATAGCTATCTGGACGAAAGCAGTTCCAAGAGCAGCTGATGCTGGCGATACTTGTCCCGCGTGGGCCGTTGCCCTCAAGGACAGAGGTGTTGACGTTGACTGGATTGCAGACTTGATGGCGTCGCCTATCGCAAACCTATCTAAGGACATCAAACGCGTAGGAGTGCTGGTACGGGCGGCGGGCGGCGATCTTTGGTGGAATCATCTTCCAACCATGGCTGAAGCCCACGTTCTGATCTGGATACTGTGGGGTTCCCTTAATAAACCCTACGATACGCCACACGCCACACGTTTCATGTGTTCACTCGTGCCATCCAAATTCGACATACAGAATGCGAAAATCCTTCAAGAGAATTTGCGAAGTGGCGCTAGAGTTCGTCCACCGGTGAACTTGGAAGTGGTCAAATCCAAGGAGAGACGTGGCAGGGCATGTTCGCGAGAAGGGCGAGAGAGAACACAATACTCGAGCAGGGAGAAGCAGAGGACCAAAGAGAGCGAAGGTTGGCAGCCAAAGCGCGCAGCGAGGAATGTTTGAACTCTGCTGTTCCTCCAAAGTCAGAGGCGGTTTTCGAGTGGATATCCGTGTCAGGACGCCGGTACAAGGGAAGTCTTGTGCGCCATCGCGTTCATAGCTGGCAGGTCGGAGACGCTTGGGCACGGTTTCCTGCTCCTCACAAACGGTACGACGATGTTCGCAGGGAATGGGATCTTTGTTCGGAATTCCAAAACCTTGAGCAGGTGGAGGATATCGCTGAAAGCGAAGAGGAGACCCCAATCATGTACAGCGACGAAACGGATGTGGTCCCATCTGCTGAGAGTTGCAAAGACGTCGTCCGACAGGCACATGCTGCACACAGAGTGGATACTCCATCACAAGCGCAACAACGATTCGCCGACTCAGAGGATATGCTACGTGGTAGATACGGATTCGTGTCTTATCCGGCCGTTGACTACACGCCAAAGTTCCCGGTGATGACGCAGGCCAGGGTGGAACACCTATTGGGATTTGCTCCCGGATCCCTGCCCGCACAGAATCACACGCCAGTCTCAGATCTACTCGGCGCCATCATTCAGAACTCGACACAGGGTCTCACCAATGTCTGCACAATCCGTCATTCGAGCACAGCAATGAGCAGATCCATGGTTCGGTTCCACATCGTGCGGCGCAAGCACGTAGATGGAACAATAGAGGAGGTTTACGTGATCAAGACCAGACACCCCAGTATCGAGCCTTTGTGGGATCTAGTCATCACAGATCCTGTCACGGTCGTGCAACTATTGAGGATGGAGGAGGACCATACCATTCCGTATTTGGTGCATCATCTGGTCACTTGTGGAATCAGTTGCTCCACCGCCGTCACTTCCAATGAACCCACCATCGGATTGTCGCATTACCCATTCCCTGGAGCCCGCCGCATGGAGACGCTTGGCTGGATCAGTAAAGGCCACAAATTTACGCACGAACACTATCACCATTATGAGTTCATTCGTAATATGCTGCTTGAGAGGGACTACAGCCGCGCTGCCTTACTGGCCGGCGGTATTGTCGGGAGGTTGGCAAAAGAAGCTTTAGGAGTCTCTAGCGGTACAACAGGTCCCTCGTTGGACGTATATGAGTATGGGTCCTGGCAAGAGTATGAGGGAGGGGCCGTGAGAGGAGACGACAAGCTATCGGAGGAGGAACAGGATCTCATTTGCGGATTATACAAGGTATACACAGGTGTGTAGCTCCAATTAAATTTATGGTACAATTTCGATTGACGCATGGCATATAGACGACAGTGGAAAACAGACTGAGGACGCTTCTTGGTGGCCGAAGCAGTCTGTCTGGCTACGGTGTGGATTATATACCGGATTCTGGTCTGCGGATTGCGAAGCTTGGTATCAAGCACGATCGAATGCCATCACAACTCAGCAGGCGCAGCCGAAAAACGCCGCTGCTTGGAAAGACACCCTCAAGTACTATCAACGCGATTCCCGGATCATCTTAGCCAACAAAACCGCTGCATGTGCCCAATACCTCCGAAACCTCAGAGTGTGAAGGATATAGAGATCACAGATCTCGAAGGTTGAAGGCCCGAAAGGACTTTCGCGCGATAGCGTATTGAAGAACAGAAGAAGATCTTCATGTTGGTCGAAGATCATGACCATGCTCCACCTACGTTCCTCCCCCTCTGTCCCCGTTGATTCTTCTCTTGATCATGTTCAATGATGTGCTTTGCGCCTTGTTGTTTCATTTTTCGTCGAATCACTGCATTCTGTTCATTTTCACATTACTTACCATGTACGCTTCAAAGCCAAAAGAGACTACTCAGAAAATTCCATGTATGATGATGATGGTAGTGACATTACTTATAGCGACGATTCTACATCAAGACATCGCCGTCACTATGATAATCCAGCCCCGAAGACCCTGTTGCGATCCTGCTGAAGCTCGGAATATATAGAAAAAGCTGATAAAGCCCACGTCCAGCTATGACACTTCTCAACTTTGATCTCTGCAGCAAGTCTGGGTTCGAGCCTCAAGAGGTCACTGTGAGTTCTATATCCGTACCGTATCCACCGAAATAGACTGCCCGCTGCGTACTGCGTGAACGATCCACGCGTCTCATGCTCTGAGATTGGTACATTCCCGTGTACAACCGTGCCGGACGGGATCAACACAGTCGCGCCTGGTGGAAATTCAATGACGAGGTTCAGTGTTCGTAGGATGATGTGGCCTCCAGTCGAAGGACAGAAGCTGCCGATGCTGGTGATGGCACACCAACCATTTGGTTTGTTCGCACTATCCACATGTTCGTGGGTTACTACCCTTGGACCGAAATTAAAAGCGACAGCAGGGAAGACGCTGTTTGAAAAAGGTGGATCCACCTCGGGATGATGTGCCAGAATGTTGTTTCGCATATCCAGATATTCGTGGAACAATTTGGGAGCATACCACGCTAAGGCGGCTGGATGATACAATATGCGTCAGCTAAAGAGCTATTTTATGGCGTGTCGTCACGTACAGCTTCCAAATCCTGCGACGCGGCGGATGTCTGGATCAGCGAGCAGACCGGCTACTGCCTCCGTATTTGACCGCGAAGTCTGCGCAAGGTTGGTGGGCTTCTGAACGAACACCTTAGAATGAGGACGACTGGAATAAGTAGAAGTCAATACCTTCTGGCCATTGCCAAAGGAAAACCCGGCGGTGACCGATTTGAAGTCTCCCCTGCGGTTGCGACAGTTTGAACACCGTGCCTTCCATGCTTTTCCTCTGCATTTTCTACATATTCTAAGCTGTATGCAATCTGATGCAGTAGCCATCGCGTCCTCCACGCCTTGAATACACGCCGTCCAACTATCATCGCCCACAGGCTGGCCGGCGAGAACTGCAATAACTCTGTCTTCTGCATCCAGCAGTAGCATAGGATCTCTGTGTCATTGTCAGCAGAGAATGAATGGGGTCGGAACGTCTACTCACATGCCGTTCCACTTCACAAGCTGGAGTCCTTCTTTCAACAAATGCGCAAGAGCCTTGTTCTCCGGTTTGACAGGATGTTGCTTTGAGACCCAACTGCCTTCAGCAGCTGTGAAACCTCTTGCGGAGGTACCACTTTTGATGCCTGGCGGGATCCGGTGCATTTGGGACAAAGACGATCTCAGCTTAGGCATAGGGAATACTCTGCCGGCTTTGATATCCAATCTCTTCTGCTTGCGCCTGGAAGCTTTCCCAACGGATGACCTGCTTCGTGATGTGCAAGATTCCTTTGAAACTTGAGCCAGAGGCAACTTGGGAGTCGGCGCAACTGATGTCATTTTGGTGAGGTGAGAGCTGAACGAGCTGACGGTCTTCTCTTCTTCGTCTTCGTCTTCTTCTGCCCTTTCCGTCTCCGCTGTAATCTCGTCGTTCTCCAGCTTGCAGGCAATCTCCAAGTGAGGTGCAATCTCAACACCTGTACGGTATANGTGTGTATATGGAGGCGCCTTATATTTGGAAACTGCTTCAGCATCCGGAGTACGACTTTGCTTGCTGGCTACATACCTCCATAATTGCGTCCATCTGGCCGAGAAGCGGCTCACTGGGAGTACAAATGCTATCTCGAGTTTGAGACGCGTCAAAGGCGTCCTCTGGCTCTCGGTGAGGCCCTCAGGTATCTTGAGACTGAGACCTGGGTACGGACAGATTCACCCTAGCTTGACGTGGCAACCATTCAGTTGGGTCGAAAATNCATCGAGTTAGCCGTGATAAGATAATTGATTAGATTGAAGGTATATAGTCCCAAGTCCATTAGCATCTGGTCATGGCATGTGTAGCTTTTTCTATTCATCGCGCAGAAAGATCAGTTTTGAATGGNGTTCCGTGGACATTTTGGATGCGATAACAAATAGACAATCTTCGCTAAAAGTCTGGACGAGATCGAGCGGGCAAGCCGTCAAAGCTACATCAACTGAATGGGTCGACCTCTTATCCGAACCATAACACCTCGCAAAATGGAACGCTGGGACTCTGAAACATGATCTGAAATCCCTCTCTCCCTCTCTACTGCGACACTGGTGGGAGACTCTCAGTTGGAATCACTCTGCACGAGTGCATGATCAGGACGAGAACAACCAAACAGCATCCATTGAGTCANAATGTACAGCGCTCGACATATTGATGAAGCAAAACGACTGGAGACGCAGACTGCGGACAAAACTCCTGGCCTTACTGGCCTCTCACTTCAACCTCATTCAACCTAACTCCGTAGCGACGGAAATCGAGCACTAGCTAGACGGCAACGACTGACAAATCAGTATGAGAGATGGAGAAGACAAAGTGGGAACGTACATGACGAGGGTTGCGAACTGCACTTAGGACGTTGTGAAGAGTGATGCGGTTGCGTCCGTAGGGCCTGGTTAGACCCAGCGTCGGCGTCCCAGCACTACTCTCAGCTTGTCATGTTGTTCGTGCCAACGCTGAACAACAGACGTTAGGTGTAGATGTGAGAGTAGGGGTAGCGACTCACCTGTGCCTCCGAATAGTGATACGTGTGGTTCTCTCTACCATCATCCCTCGCAGTTCCTGCTCACGTTCAGACCTCCACATGCGGACCTGACCTGAATGAGACGCGTCATTCAGATGCGAATTGTTAGACAGTGTTCCCATCAGCTCTTACCATTCGTTGTAGTTCTCAGTGTATGGTATATCTATCAGGATGCTCGTGTTGAACGCGTCAAACTCTTGAGGGTGTCGTCGTAGTAGAGTCGGAAGCCTCACAGCCGGTAAACCAGCGTGAAGCATGGGAATTGGGATGGTGGGGATGTGCTGAGTGGAATACATGAAAAGAGAGGCGTGAGCGGTCAGTCTGTCTGAATTGAAATGGCAAGCAGAAAGCTTTGCACGGAGACGTTGTGAGTGGGGAAATATTGGCGGCGCAACTTGCGTCGGAGATGCCACGTGGCTCGATCGACCGGCGTTTCCCGGGCCGTCCAACATTCTTCGCCTCGTCGCAATCCTTGATTCCTTGAATCATGCGGCTACTACCAGCACTCAGAAGGCACACTGCTGAGTAGGCACATCAGCAAAAACAAGTCGTAGAACACTCCAGGGAAGTACATCAGTTCTCTTGGACGCTACCATGGCTGAATAAAACCTGCCCATTGCAGATGATACTATCATGATAGAACCGTGCCAGTAGCACCATGGGCTGGCGTTCACGTTGGTTTACCGACGTGAGGCCTGCCTGAGGATGTCTAAAATCTGTTGATGCTGTTCATACGATACATGGCATTGACCTACATCCTGGCGTTTTTGCTGAAAGACGGACTCATGGCAGGGCTCGCCTTGGTGTTTGAATCGACGGCCTACTCACCACGCAGCGACGTGTCTGAGGACCACGGCAGAAAGCGGACTTCCTGCCGTCTTCTCCATACACTTTCTGCGCGGTGTCTTGCACAAGATAATGCTGGTGTCGCGAATGTGATCTGCTTTCTTTGCGATATGCAAGTTGTCACAAATCTTCGCTTTGTCCTTAGCCCCGTCCGCACAAGTTTGTCCTGTACGGTCTTACTCGCCAGATTTCATTTCTCCTTCTTCTTGCTACTTACCTTCTTCACTTCATATATCTCTTCCCATCTCTTTGGGAACCGTCACTGCAAACTTTGGTGAGTGTTCTTTCTCCCTTTTCATGCTGGTATACCGGGCATGAGATGGTTTCTTGAATCGTTCAACTCAGTCTTCTCTCATCTACCGCTTTCTAAACATTAGATCCCCCACTACTTCCTTCTCAAACAACTTCTGACGAGAATTGTGTTCTTACTGTACTAAGGTGAGCCTTGTTCCTTCTCTTTTCATGCCGGTATACCGGCATGAGAAGCTTGCGGTTGTTTCTCAGTGAACTGATGGGTTTCTTGCGACGTAAAGACATGAACCCGCTAGTAAGTATATATTAATCTACGCCGACGAGCCCATCTTACATGTCGCCTCACAGCCGATCTTCTGGAAGCATGGCATTCTCAAAAGTCCGGCCAAGCGTGCTTTTGTCGAAAAGCACATCCACAAGAACGCCCGGTTGTTTTCTTTGTGGGCGTCCTGGATCTTCGTAACGTGAGTAACGCATTTACGATGGGCGTCGACGTAGTACACTGACTCTCGTTCG
>SGPM01000406.1:0-21573 GCA_004802725.1 Antrodiella citrinella
CGACGCGGACAGCACTCGTCAGTCAATGATTTTCTATTCCGCGGGCGGTCTTTTCCGTTGGGTACGCCAGGGTCATATGACTCAAGAAGCTTATCTGAACGGCGGGGTCAAGCCAGCGAAAGGAGAGAAGAAGCGGCGTCAGACTGCTGCTGAAAAGCGTGCGGCGGATGAGGAGGGAGAGCATCGCTGGGATGCCGGGTGGTCCCTGTATCCGCGTATTCAAGATTTGTTGTCTCGTACATAGATGCTCTCAATTTGTTTGCAGTTGTGAACCAAAGTGTAGACGTTCGGGGTGATGTTATGGGCTGAGAAGATAAGATAAGATGATTCGTCGATGGGTCGGACCCGAAAGATGTCGGTTGCGCTCTCCGATCTCATTCAGTGATTTACTTGTGAGTACTTGAGTCCTCAGGCCTCAAGGCCTCATATCTCACCCTCTTGGTCGTCTTATATGTCGCCTTCCTCTCTCCCAGATTTCGCCCCTCCCAGGGGCAATTGCACTCCGAGTGTCTCCTGGTGCTGCCGATCGGACAATCAAGGTGTTAAATCCTTTCTTTGAAGGTGTCGTCGGTTATTGTCTTTGTGGGCCAAAAGACCTTTCAACGACAAACACATTTCCGTTCTTTGAGGTGAGCCAACTATATATGAGGATGTGAGGGGATCCCGACGGCCACATCTTCTCTTTACCCCCCCCTCCTCTACTCCTCATGCAGAACCAGTACGTCGGCCTGTCTTACTGCGGAGTATTTTCTCTCTACTTACACATTGATTTTAGGTCTACCATCAAGTACCACTCCGGTCATACTGAGGCATTCTTCGCCTTTAACGGTCGTCAAATTCCGTATCGATGCAATATTGTCCTAGTCGATGTTATTGGAGACTGTGAGTACCCGCCTTTCTCTTCCACGACTTTCCGGCTGATGGAGGCATCAACGATAGTTGCTCTATTCATCGGAGCCTCCGCCGAAGGACCAGGTCCCTACGAGTCTTTCGTCATGCCTGATTGGGTGTTTACGGTCGACCAGGTACTTCATATATACTTCTACATGAAACATTCCTGACTAAACATTGACGACGCATTGGTAGACCTCTAACGTGGTGTACTGGGGACCCCGTGAAGTAGTCAAGATCAGTCATTGCCGCTTGTACTTTCAATCAACGGAAGACCTTCTGGCGTTTTCTTCTACCCTTGTTGAGATCGCCGGACGCGTAGCCCATACCGCTCAGCTCACTGCCGGCTGCATAGCTACTGCTCGTCAGCTGCTCTCTCCCCCTTTGACCATGGAGAAAGAAGTCTCGACCTCGGAGATCGATGGATATACTCCGGCAGTTGCTGAGGTCGGATTCCCGGCCCAAGAGGGGGTTTTCTCAACCATATTGACCGTAGTCTTCGTAATCTTCCTTGTCGTGACGATGGGCTCGCCTCAGGGATCAGACGGAGACATGTTTTGGTGGTAGATACATATCTCTTGACTCGAAATCAACTCCCAGTCCCCTCATTCCTGATTTCTGAATGTGCGTGTCCGTGAGATATATAAATTATAATACATTGCTCTTCTCGTTGAATATTGAGTTCGGCCTGCATGCGGGCCGGTTGAGTGGCGAGGGCGATTTCAGGAGTAGGCGCCTGAGAGCCTTTCATGACATTGCAACTGACGATCATGAATGAAAGCACAAAGCCCAACAAAGAGCCGAAAGGGTCAAACGACGACAATCAATGCCCTTTATCTGCAGGACAGGTAGATGAGTGGCCACCCACTAGTCCTTCCCAGGTTCTCTCTCTCCACGTCCACATCTTTTAGACCATGTCGGATACATCTTCATATCGCTTCACAGGAGGTATGCTTGTCTTCCAAGTAAGCTATCTGCTCTTCACACTGTGTCCATTTCTCATGCTGACAATAATCTACCTAGGTACAGGGCAGAATGTTTAGACTTCACCAAGACGTTCTAGTCGCTCGATCCCAATTCTTCAGGGATATGTTCTCCCTTCCTCCGGAAGGGGAACGAGCACTTGAAGGACAAACGGAGGAGACACCCATAGTGATACCTGGTGTTACGTGGGAGGACTTCACCAGCGTGTTGTACTTGTTTTACGGTCGAGAATTGTGAGTACAGCGCTTCAGGCTTTTTCAAACGAGAGACTGACAACCGTGACTGTGTCCAGCGATCAGGGCTACAAGTTCTCTGAGGATTCATTAATTGGAATCCTCCGGCTGTCCAACAAGTGGCAGATCGCTGGCGGACGTGCCTTTGTCATTCCCCAGCTCACCGCCGAGTCCGACGTCGATCCTGTCGTTTGGTTCTCCCTAGCCTGTCATGAACGTGTCCGGCCATGGTTCATACCTTCCTTCATGGCCATAGCAGCAAAAACATTCACCGAGGATGATGTTTGTCTTATCGGAATCACATGGGTCGCATATTTCACGCAGTTGAGAGAGGAGCGGTACAACTTCCGACGACTTGCCCTGACTGTACCCCCTCCTACCCGCGCCGAGATTCATGAATGCGACGATGAATGCTCCAAAAGGTGGCCGCTGGTGTGGAGGTACTTTCTCGTGGCTTGGTTCTACGCAGAAGACTTCTTAGAACCACAGGAGCTACTCGAGATGTTTGAGGAAGTCAATGCCAAGAACCTAGGCCTCTGCGAAACCTGTTTGGATGCGGTTGTGGATACGCTGAGAAGCGATCCGATGATGCGTATGGAGGCAGAGTCGCTCAGGGAGGGCGCGAGGAAGGCTACGGAAATGGTAGTGTTTGAGGACGACTAGTGTATCTTTCAGATAGCGCAGCTAATGTACCATGATAATGGATTGATTCTCTTCACTCTTTCATCTGTCGTTCAGTTTATCGGTGACTTTGAAAGTTGAGCGCTCAGCGCTTGAGAGCGATAGAGATTGCGGAACCTTCTGCACTCCTTCCAAGTCGCTCAGGTTTGACCTCCTGATATCATCTACTACAAGTCATATATACCACGGCATCTCAATGACAGAACCCAATGCTCAGCCTGAGAGGTCTACCATCCGATGCGAAGAATTTTTCATTGTGGAAGCCGGCCTGCCTATAAATCTGCATATGAAGGTGGGCAGCATTCAAATTCAATAGTTTCCCCTGCGGCCCTACCAGCCTCTAATTCATGATTTCATCGTGGGAAGTACAGGTCGAGGACGAATTCTTTGCTATCCCGACTGAAGTGCTACGCCGCAGATCTCTTACCTTCAAAGAGCTCACCGATGTCATCCGGGGTACCCAGTCTGGCGAAGGCAGCAGCGATCAGCAAGCGATCAGCTTGGACACCGGTCTTAGCGATGCACATCCTCGCGTTGTTCGCAAAGAAGAGTTCCGGACGCTGTGTCGATATCTCATGGGGGGGTTGGAAAGGTGCGAGCACTCAACATGTCTTTCAGTCTCATGAATCTCACCTGTCACGATTTTTGATGCAGCGGTCATGATGTTTATTCTATCGAGGAGCTTGAACATCTTTTGAAGCTCGCAACTATCTGGCACATCCCTGAGGCCCGTGAATTTGCTGTCCGATCCTTGGACAAGGTGCTGAGCCTCAGTCGAACAGAAGATGCAGCTCAAAGGTTCCGCATGGCATACCTCTACCAAGTTAGCTCGTGGTTTCTCCCAGCGTTCAAATCTATCGCTGGACAGCAATTCTTGACAAAGAGGCAAATGGAAATCCTGGGGACCTCATGGATTGCCGACTTTCTGCAGGTACAAGAGGAGTGGCTCTACCACCGCCGAACGCTTGTGTTCAGATACCAGAAATCTGATAACTTTCCAATGGAAATGCCGGTGTGTCTGGAAGAACCCTCCTGCAAGAGTTTGTGGCCCTACGTGTGGGAGAGGTTTGTGGCTCGTCTGACGGCTTCGGACCAATGCGCTCCGGATGAGGAGACGATGAAGAAGATGCTCGATGAGGACTACTATCAGGCTCAGCAAGTAGAACAGGCCCCATGCGAGAAATGCTACGCCGCAATCGGGGAGATGATGTCGTTGGAGGGTATCTTGGGAAGGGAGGCAATGGCTGTACATGGGGAGGCAATGGCGCAGTTTGCTCTTCAGTCGTTCCCTCCGGAGTGGTCAGATGAGCAAGAGAAGCTTTCGATGGACTGGCCAGCTTCAGGGTGAGTACATGGTATGTTCAGTACGCTCATTTCTGATGTTATTCTCAGTTGGGCATCATAATTAATCACACTCTCTTCCGCATCTTCCACACCAACGTAGGACTCAGCCGCGAAGTATACATCCTCTACGTTAGAACACGTCTAGTAGAAATACGAACTACAAATTTTTGGAAGCCCACTTCGGTGTCACCCACGATGGTCTCTTCTTCACGGAAGAGAGAATGAGCTGTCGACCGTCTGCTCTGATGTGTCCGATCCTTATATCTGCCCACTTTTCAATCGGCCCTTGCCACCACCACGTCTGACATGTGGCCAGAGGACCCCAGTAATGACAAAAAATATCACCAACACGCACGTCAGGATGTTCAATGAAATCGGGGGGCGCATCCATGGGTTGTGGCCCCCTGGAGTGATACCAGTAAGTGAACGGATCGTCATAAAGACCATCAGTGTTCGGGAACTTGCGGTGACGTCTTGTATACTTTGAGCGTAGGAGTTGAGCGTCCCTAGAGAGACGTGTGCTGATGATGTAATACGGTGAGTATCATTGTGGTCCAGAGACAGAGGCAGCTTACTAGACTTGGGTAGAAGGTCCGCCGATAGCTACCGCCTCTGGGATCTCGGAAGCAGGACGAGCTAAAGGGGAGTATCTCACTCCGACACCCAGAAACGGAGACACAGGTCTCGATGGCGGACGGCTACGAGAGACCTGATTCCCTTCTTCTTGTTCTTTCTCTATGGGGGAGGCTAACGTCTCGAGGCTCTCTGGAAAGGACTCGGGCTTGACTTCGATCTCACTGATCAAATGTTAACATGAAGTAATGCCGTAGGGTAAAGTGGGATGTACCGTGAGGGGAGGGGCCCAAAATCTTGGAGTTTCGTTGGAACACCGTGGATGTTTTGATTGGGAGTACAATGAGAAGAGAAGTTAAGATCGGTAACGGCACCACGATGAATGTCAACGCGAACAGAGAACCGGTGAGTTATAGCGGGCATGATACAAATGCGAAAGATAGAGAAGGGAAAGGTAGACGTAGATGTTGTACCGCTAATTGCGGCCTCGGAAGCGGAAGTGACATCGCATTGAACAAAGAGACTTTGTCTGCAGAAGCTACGGCTGTCACGAATCCGATATCAATAAGCGCTGGCACACCCTTGCAATTGAACGAGCGTCAAGTACTACATTGGACGTACGGTCTTCCACGCGTTCCCCCCCTACCAATGTTTCCAAAGTACAAGGAGCATCAAAGGCTACGCGGGGGTCATAAGGCTGGTATTCTATCCGCCGAGTTTAGTCCTCAAGGAACTTATCTGGCGACTGGATGTAACGCGGGTCAAGTATGCATCTGGGACGTGAAAGAGGGCGAACTATTGCACCGACTATCGGGCAAGGAGAAATCCCCAGTTCTGTGCCTTCTATGGACATCCGATGAGGAAGACACCATTATCTGCGGATTGCAAGACGGCACCATTGGAATAATCTCAATCCAGCGCGAGAAGGTAAGAGAAGAGCAAGGGCGAAATGAAGATTAGAACTAACGTCCACTCACTGTAGGGTCAAATCCTATTCACAGGGTGCATTACTCACGGGCAACCTGTGGAATGCCTAGCCTTCGAGCACGTTAATCAATGGATCGTCTCCGGTGCTAAGGACGAGGTGAAGGTCTGGAAGCTTTCCTCCGGTACGTACCCTGGTAATATACATTGTTTCCAAGCTATTCTTATAGGGACCTTCCAGATACGATATCAGGTATTCATGATCTGCCTCCGCCCCCAAGTGATTCTGCTATTGAGGCCAGTCCGGTGATCGTAACCAGTCTCAGCTGGAGACAATCCGAACTTCTGGTAACATATATGCATCATGGGATAGCGTAAGAGAGCGCCCTCCTTGTCATGCTTCATCGAATCTTTCTGATCAGATTTTGTAGTATCTTTGACTGGGCTCAACGCTGGAGACTGGTCGCATCGTATAGAGGTAAAGGCCTGATGTACGTACCTATGTTTTCGAAAGATGATGGCAATTGACCCAGCTTGGGGGCAGAGCGGCGGCACAGGTCTCTCCAGATGGATGTCTGGTAGCATGCTCTAATATCCACAATGGCTACGACGTCTACGATATTCGCTCCCAGGTACCCAAATTCAGCCTCAAGCAAGAGGTCCCGTTGGACCGACGGTTGCCGACACCTATATCCTTCATTCACGAAGGAGCGGCCATCTTCACAGGTAGTGGCAAGGGTACCTGTTGTCTGTGGGATGCCTCCAATGGTCGAATAGTACAGGAGTTAGTCGTGGCTGGTAAGCGCAGACCCTTTAGCTCAGAAGTCAGCCCTTTCTCATACTTGAAGGCTATTTCGCTCCCAGATTACGAAGTGCTCGCTATCTCGGTAAGGATATCAATGCACCGCTTGATATTGGTGTTTATGTATCTCTAGGGTTTCAAGAATTCGACGTCTGACGTGTTCTCGCTGGTCACTGGTATATTCAACTTAGATGCTTCAGAGAACCCAGTGAACGTGATCCTTTGGCAAGCTGAGAAACTTGGTACGAGGACTTGTTTATATTCATCGAACACCTTATTGACCCTACATTTATCTGACCAGAAGATGGCTCCTCGGTGTCGTCTGACGTTGTTCACTCTGATGTTCCGTCTCGTTCAAGATTATCCTGGGTGAGCTTTTCAGCACCGTATTCAAGCCTGAAGCTCAGACATAATAAATAGATTCAGAAAGTTCTACATGTTCTCATTGGTGGTTTGGCTGCGCTGTGTGTGAGACTTGTCATTTCCCAATTGTACTCTTTTTATGAGCAATGAATTTGATTCCTCTTCGCCGTACGGCGGCGCATACAATTATTGGCGCTACCTGCCTATCACAAGCGCTGAATCATTGTACGTGCGTCTGGCTACATCGTTTCCGACCTCTTCTCTCTTACTATCGACCGTCAAGCTCGCGCATATGTCCCACACAGTTCAAGGTATGTCAATCGTCGCTCGCTGCTATCACTATCTTCTGATACTATCTCAGCCTATAGCTACATATGCCTTCTCCTCGAGATGATTCTCCTGAACCCAATGCAGTACCTGGGAGTCCTGACGCGTCAAGTGGCCCAGATACTTCTATCCCCTCTCAGCTATCTCGTTGCGCTGTGCATCTTCGCAGCGGTGGCAGGAATCGCTGGTCCGTCGATGGTGAATGCCATCGTGAAGCCTCTTTGTCAACTTCCCGTTGTTTCCCTCCTATGCTCATCTTCGTCTATCAACTACGGGCAATTTGAGCAAAACAATGCCTATGACGTTCGTTGGGCCGATTTCCCATCCCTCATGGCCACTGAAGTCGCAGCTTTGGAGGATCTGTTCTCAGAGAGTCAGAGTCAGACGGGTTCGGGCCTGAGCCGACGGATCAAGAAAGCCCAACTATCGGCCTCAGCAGTGGCCGGCTTCGTCAAGGGGAGCGAGATACCAGGACGTGATGTCCTCGTCCCTATCTTGGACGACATTGTTCAAAGTGCGAACAGCTCAGCCCGATGTTTGCTGTACTTTGAGCGTCGACTGCACGGAGCTCTGGATCAGTAAGTAAACCATTTGACTTACTCAAGTCTATTGCTGACGGTGGCGATCTTCGCAGCATCATCTCTCATAATCAATTTGTCGCTCGAAGACTCCGCAATCAGCTCCTAGCTTCTGAACACCTTGTCCTTAGCCAGGATAAGCAGCAAGTCAAGGACATTGTATTGGTCGCTTTTGCCGAATCCATGACCATGATAGCGGATCATTTGTCGTCGCTCATCATGGATGGACAGCAGTGTTTTGGCGACCTTCTTCACTTGGACAACCATCTCTCACTTCTTCACTCCGCCGTATCCCGCGAGCAATGGTCAGCAAGCACCCAACAGTCTGATCTTCTTGGAAGTTTTTGGGCCAAGTTTCATATCTATAATTCTCAACTGCGATCCCTCAACATGCATCTCCGTTTGTTGAAGAACCTGCACTCTTATCAAAGCCGGGCTTCGGTCTACGTGGCTGACACGCTACAGATTGTGGAAAGCACCGAAATGGACATGACTCTGTTGCATCAACGGGTCACTTCACCGCAAGATGAGAGCGGGGAGATAGCTCTGGAAGTTCACCTAGGAAGCATAAGTCTTGGTATTCAGAGGTTGATTGAGACGAGAGGGAAGGCTTCCGTGAAGACTTGGACCTCCGACGACATATCATTTGTAGAGGGTACCGAAGATTTGGCATAATATACTTGGAGATATGACTGTCTACTTACTATATGCTCTTGATGTGCTGCCCTCGTTGACGTGGCTTGAAATTCCTCTCATTCAGGATGACGAGCTACTGCAGTCTCCGGCACGACGGACTCGAACTAGGAGGAGGTTGGTTTCGGCGTCTAGCGTCGTCTTCTACTTTGAACGTTTGCTTTGATGTCGATACACAAAGCCCGTCCACCTCTCACTCCTCAGATCTCGACAACCAGCTGCCCCCAACGCGCCAACGCGATGTCTGCCCTCTCTCCTCTTCCCTACTGTCCACTTCAGATTCACCATCCCATCCATATCCATCATCCCATCTATGTCTGACTTTGACAGTGAGACGGGTGGCGAAAGATGCACGTGCAGCCCAGTGAAGGGCCACATACAGCTTATTCAAAGCGCTGTGGCCGATGTACTGGCTCAATACGTTTCACAATTGGATAAAATCAAGTGAGTCTACAATAAATGATGACTGTCCGTCTCTCAATAACAAAATTTGACTCAGATCCACTGTTCTCGACCGGCTCTACACCTGCGAAGAAGTATGGGAGTCTCACTTTGACAACATCAGCAAGAGACTGGAGGAGTTAGAGCTATCAAGTGAGAGTGGGATTGCTCAACTGTCACGAGATCGAGTGAGTGTATCTCTCCATACGATCGCTGTGCCTACAACTAAAGTTCTTCCAGAGCAAACACGACAAGCGTATCTCAGCACTAGAGACGAATAGCGATAAGCGTTATCAGGACCTGTTGACTGGAATTCAAGATTCAAACAGGGCGAAGAAGAGCAATCCAAGCGGTGTGTCTCTATAATAATGATTCTATCGGTGTTGACTGACTTAGGGGTTCAGCATCTCGCCAGGAGACCGGAGATCAGCAGTGGGGAATACAAACCCGTCAAGACGCGTCCTTGGACAATTATCGTTCGCGTTTGACTAGCTTGGAGACCGCCGTGCACGACATGGAGGTACGTCTGATATCGGTAGGTAAGCTTCGGAGCGAGCAACGTTCTATGAAGAATGCATCCGACCGCTTGAGCCTGCAAGTGCAAAAATTGGATGACTCAATGCGGGAGAATGAGCGGTCTCTTCAACAGATTCATTCTGCAAAAGCCAGAACCACACCTCACCTTAAGCTATCGGAGGAAATTTCACGAGCTGGACGTGCACTTTCCGAATCTGGGTGAGTTATCTCTCTTTCGCACTTCGGTCTGAACCTGACGTCGCATACTTAGACAGATGAGAGACTTTTCGCACATCGACTCCTCTCTGAGAGGGGATATGGCAATGACCGCTTCCCAGTGCGTATCATGCACCTTTAGTAAATGTGCCAAAGCTGAACCTACATAGTTTCTCTCTCGCGTCTAAGTACCCCCGAGACGATTACCTTGACCGCAAACTAGCCGACAGTCTCTCTGATGTCAACCAGGGCTATTTCCAACGTGGGCTTCACCAAGAACACCTATCCGATAAAGACGAAGGTAGTCTCTCCAACGCCCACGAAGACGAAGGTAGTCTCTCCTACGACGACGAAGCTCGTCTCTCCAACGACGACGGAGCGCATCTCTCCGACGGCCAGGAAGCTCGTGTCTCTAACGGCGAGGAAGCTAGTGTTTCTCGTCACCAAAGCTATCGCGACCAAGGCCATCTCTTCAACCGAGACCAAGAAGGTGTCTCGCTTGACCAATTGCCACACGGTCCCTCCGAGATTGATCAAGACGGTCAGCACAATCCGGGCAGTCTCCCCTGCGACGCAGGCGGTCTCTTCGTCACTGACCAAAGTGATCTTTACGGTGTGTATCGAGGTGGTTTCTCCGACAACCAAGATGGCCGCTCCGACACATATCAATGCGGTCTCTCAGACAGCGACGAAGGCGGTCTCCCGGTGGTCAACTCAGCAGGTCTCTCGGATGTCAGCTCAGCAGGTCTCTCCAGCTTCACTCACCGCTCTTCCTCTGAGGCCAGCGATCGCATCTTGGATGTCAATTCTACTAGAACATCCGTGAATAGTATAACATCAAGTCATAGGTGAGATAACCCACTTTCTTTCGGAGATTGCGAACTGATTTTTCGGTCTAGTGGGTTTGTTCAGACTGTGGCGGGCAATGCAAACCCAGTGCCATCCAACTCTTCTCGGTAAGTTTTCAAGCTTAATCTTCGAAACTGTAGCTCACCTCTATGTGAAGATCTCCGGAGGTAGCTTCTGGCTTTCGCAGTCCTTCCTGTACTACTCTTTCAAGGTATGGTCTTTTCCTTGACTGTTTCTCCGCTTCGAGTCCTTACTGCCTCATAATCAGCGGGTCCGAGTCAGGAATTTCGATTGATCCAGAGACTTTACCGACACCTTCTGAAGATATACCTTTTCCTGGTACCTTCCCGGGCCTTCAGAACATGTCAGATGCGAACCAGGAGCGGACAAGGGGACAGCCGATCCGTTGTATAGGCATAGCTGGTGCTATCATACTCATCTGGACGATGATAGTTGCCGTGGTGACACTTACAGCCGCCGCTCGAGTAGATAATGAAACACATCCACTATGGCAATCCCTGCGATCTTAGTAGTAGCGTACCTCCTTGCAGTTGTCTCTTCATCGTCCAATAATTTATGGCGCTTATTCTGGTTTACCGCAAGCTTCAATATTGGATATTCTTTCTCTCTCCTCGCGCCCTTTCATTAACTTACTATTCCGACTCTCTTCTCATCATTTACCTTCACTTATGGTCAAACGTCGTAAGGTGTGCCTCTGCACATCTTGCAGCACCAAATCTCACCGGAATGAGGAGAACATTGAGATGCCAGGATTACTACAAACCTCCGAGGTCTGCAAGAGACATGCCATGGTGGACGATATGAGCGCATTCCAAATTGAGGGAAACATCATTCTCACTACGCTTGGTGATCCCACTTCACGAACAACACATATTCCTGGAAGTTCTGCCCGTGTTAATGCCCAAGTAGCCCCGCCATCGGAGGTGCGGCCTTTGTTCTTCCTCGACCGTAATCCTCGTGTATCTTCCTGCTCACCCTGGTATTACGATTTCAGATATCAGAGAATGTGGACTCAACGTCTCAGCTCCGTATCTTGTCTTTGCTGGAATCGCAGCTTCATATATTCAAGGCTGCAGTCCGTGATGACCAAGAGCTCAAATTTGTGTCGCCACCCACAACTCTGTTACAAGAGCCATCACACATCTCCTCTACAGAGAAATGCAACCAACGTTTCCTGGAATATAGCTCATGGTTGGATTCCACCTGTCAGAAGTTGGAAGGCTTGGAAACTCTAGGGGTGGTAGATGTTATAGGACGGAAGCGGGGTTTAATGGGACTGGTACACAAGGAGATGGCCCGTCTTCAGACGGTGAAATTCAGCAACTGGGCATCAGCTCAAGTGGATGCTAAACTCTATTCGCTTGGAGGATTTGAGCCCAGGTATCAGGAGGCTGCGCGGCCCACACCCAATCCGTTGATATATCGTTCGGGTGAGTGACCTTTACCTTCGCTATCATGACACTGATTTGAACATCTCTCTTTCACGTAGACCACTATTTCCAGTCCAAAGCATGGATCCCGGATTTTGTGCTGGCCCTACTAGTCATGATCGCCATTGTGCACTCTCTTGGTCCGGTATCGAGGGTGCACGCTCATTATATCTTGGTCACCGTCAAGGCGTGTCTTTTTGGAGCTTTCATGTACACGAACAAGGCATTTGGTCGGAATGGGCTCACCGACGCACAAAAGATCTTATTGGACGAGATGCCTGTGGATGTGCGTACCGCTTTGCAAAAGCTTCCCAATGTCGAGCCGTGTGTTGTTACCTATGCTTGTTGTCCGACTTGCTTTGCGGTCTATCCCCCCAATCCTGAACGACCTCTCGATCCCTATCCTCATACCTGTTCATTCCAAGAAACGGATAAACCTGTTTGCGGAGCTCCTCTCGTCACCCGCGTTGAGGACTCTGGAGGGAGCATTAGTTTCAAACCCATCAAGCCCTACGGATACCAGAGCCTGTTCTCGTGGATAGCCACGCTGTTTTCACGACCAGGCCTGGAGCGTTACCTCGAGGCAGCTTGGACATCTCCATCTACACGCACTCAAAGTGACGGTAGATGGCGGGACATTTGGGACGCTCCAGCCATTCAAGAGTTTAAAGGGCCAGATGGCGAAAGATTGTTTTCCTTACAGAGCAACGGGTCTGTTCATCTAGTCTTCAGTCTATTTGTGGACTGGTTTAATCCGTTCGGCAACAAGAAGGCGGGGAAATCGCATTCAGTCGGGGCGATCTACATGGCGTGCCTAAATCTCCCTCCTCATCTGCGCTATCTTCCTGAGAACATCTACCTCGCTGGTATCATACCAGGGCCTAAGGAACCTTCCCTTCATCAGCTGAATCATGCATTGAGTCCCTTGATTAATGATTTACTGCTTTTGTGGACCCGAGGCCTCTTTCTGACTCGGACGGCTTTGTGTCCAGCTGGACGCTTACTTAGAGCGGCCATGATCCCTCTCGTATGCGATCTACCTGCTCTGAGGAAGACTGCTGGTTTTGCTGGACACTCCTCCGGGTCATTCTGCTCCTACTGTCGCTTGCGTCTCCACGATATCAATAATTTGGATCAGTCTCAATGGGGCATCGGTCGCCGTTCATGGGCAGCTCATATGGAGGCCGCTAAGTTATGGAGAGACGCACCTACCGAACGAGATAGGTCTGCTATCTTCCTCGAATACGGGATACGCTGGTCCGAGCTGTTGCGGCTACCGTACTGGGACCCTACCCGTTTTGCATTGATCGACGCCATGCATAATCTGTTTTTAGGAACGCTTCGCCACCACTGCATGGAAGTATTTGGAATCCAGGTCAAGGGTGGCTCCGGAGCGGCTAAGACCAAACCTCACACCCCGGAGGAGCAGGGATTGTGGCTAGAGAGAGTATCTAAAGGTATACAGAGAGCTGGGTCTAGGGGTGCCCTGAGCGCGATCATGGCTGCCCGGAAGGGTTATGTTGTTGCTATAGCCCAGCTGAACCAAGTGACTCCTCCGGACAAACTGACTAAACGGGACTACGCCTCAGCTCTGCTCCTATGGGTTAGTGGTTTTCCCTTTGCTAGTCAGTCCAGACATAAGCTGATCTCCAAATCCTGAACAGTACTCGGAATCGCCAGGACGGAATATTGTTCTTCCCTCCGTCAAGGATCACGACGCAGCTGATTTCAGTGCTCGAGACGCCGACATCTCGAAAGCACATATTCTGGACTTCGAGGTCTTGGCTGAAGTTCGGAGCGATCTGTGTAAAGCTTTCTATCCGTCTTGGCTCGAGCGACCCCCCCGAAACTTTGGAAGCATCGGACATGGTAAACTGAAAGCGGATCAGTGGAGGACCGTTTGCACTGTCAGTTTGGTGATAACGCTGGTCCGACTTTGGGGAACCACCGAGGCCACCGTTCACGAGCAGAAGATGCTGGACAACTTTCTGGACCTGGTGATTGCGGTTCAACATGCTACACGACGGTCAATCTCCACCTCTGACATCGACGTATACGACTACCACATCCGTAATTATATGCTTGGACTGCGAGCACTATACGATCATCAGCTTGTTCCAAATCATCACCTCGCTCTGCACCTGTCCTCTTTCCTGTCTTCCTTTGGGGTGGTCCATGCTTGGTGGGGGTTCCCTTTTGAACGGTACAATGGAGCTATTGGACGTCTGAAGACTAACAGTAAAACAAGTTCGTTCTTCATTGCCTTCTGTATATCTCCTGCTGATCTTTTTGACGTCACATCTAGATGAGATGCCCATCACCTTCCTTCGTTATTTTTGTATTGGGGCCAATCTTCGATGGTTCTTAGCTACCCACCGTTGGGTAGGTGATGAGTTCCAGGATATGCTGAAGGGATTTTCTGAGGCCTTCGGAGATGCGACTCGAGGAACTCTTAATGCAGATATGGGTGCCATGAGAAGTGAGGTTCATGTGCAGCAACCGGTGGTCTACAAGGACTCAAAGCAACGTCAACTTCCTCTTGCGACCTATTCAGAGCTACTGAAGCACGTAAACCGCTCCGGAAATAGCCTGTTCCAACGCTTTCCTGGATCCGAACCAGGAGTGGCGGTGCTAAATCCTTCAGGGAACTATGTATCCGGTGTGCATCATGGGGGTGCTTATTACACCTGTGGGACCGCTTCCCTTAACAACGCGTTTATCATGTACTGGCTCGCGGACTCAGGTATTCTTCAGTCAATTTATGCGCATGGTATCTGCAACTGACCTTTCATGTCCAGATGTTCTACACGCTGGTCAAATCTCTCATATCTTCAATCATACCCGACAAGAGAATGGTCACCAGATAGTGGATTCTTTCCTGCTCGTTCATGAGTATAGGAATCTTTCAGCCGACCACGCTTCTCATGACCCTTATCGCCGGTACCCTGGTCTATATACCCATCTACGATACAATGAACTCGACAAAGCCCTACATTTCGTTCCATTATGTCTGATCAAATCTCACTTCGTTGCTCACATCTATACGCCCCCTGGTATTGAGCGGGAGTGCATCGTGGTGCTGTCGGTGGATAGGGTACGTCCTTGGTCTCCCCTCTTTTCTCATCTATACTGAGATCAGTCGTTTCAGAATTAGCAGAACAGCAGAACAGTAAATGACGGTGTGGTGATATCATGGACACATAGATCTAGTGAGCAGTAGTACTGAGAGTACCAAGCCATGTCGAATGAGACCCTCGGGTGTCTCGCGCGTGCGTGAAAACAAGTCGCAAATCTCCGACGAGATATTTTACCACACTATCGTATAAGATAAGATCCAGCGCAGGTAGCGCTTGTGGCCTTGAGGGGGTGCTCGCGACGTAGCGTCCGCAACTTCGCTCGTTGGAGTCGTTGCTCAAATTGACTGTTCGGTCTTACCATTGGGCGCACACCGTAAGCTTGTCCCGTCATTTCCCCTACGTCGCGAATTAACCACCACATAGGTGTTATCGTCGTCTCCATTGGCCAACGGAGTCAAAGAAAGCTGCGAGCACACTCAATATAGTGGTGAGTGAAGATACACGCAGGAGGGTGTTTGCTCTAATGAATGTCACCTAGGCACGGTCTTGCTCATGGACCAGTTTCATCCTCATGTACAGCGAAGGACATTATGGGAGTCCACACCCTTCCTTGTCTTGATCGGCGTCCTCCTCTCCACGTTTTGCATGCTCCTCAGTTTCCCCCCTCCTTCAAGTTGGCCAAGGCCAATTTTGTCGATGAGAGGGAAGTCATGGTCTTTTTGCGACAACGAGCCTCTACTTCAACGCATCGAGCTGCTGGAGCAAACCCTCTCTTTCTGTTCAACGGCTGAGCTTAGTAAAGACTTCGCCCTTCGAATTCATGGTGCTCGTATTGCCACCCCGTTGACGACACAAACCAACACATCCGCCGGGGACCCATCTCGAGCTATAGAGGAAAGCATGCAGACCGGCCAATGTTGGAACGTTCCTTCTGCCCAACTTCAACTGGGAATTACTCTCCCATTCGTGGTCCATCCTACCCACGTCACTATCAGCCACATATCTAGCACGCTGGAGAGCGATATTAGTCGAGCTCCTAGGAAGGTGGTTGTTTGGGGCGTACTAGAAGGCAAAGTAATGCTCCATGATACTTTCCTCAAGCCGTCGGGGCCATTTGATATCCCCTCCGCTCCTGCGCTTTCCGACCTGCCTGCAGTGTTCGTCCCTATCTCCGCGTTCGAGTACAACGTTACTGGATCCATGATGGCTCAAACGCGCCCAGTTTTTGACCATATCACTCGATCCAACCTCAGTATTAGCATTGTCATCTTCGAGGTCTTGTCTAACTGGGGCGGCGAGTCGACCTGCCTTTACCGAGTACAGCTTCACGGTCACGCTGGTGAGGAGCTCAAAGTATCCTGGAGAAGAAGATTCATGGTGAGTACATTCTACGATCACTATCTCCTTGAGATTTATTCAAGTCCCAACAGAGCTATCTTGAATCGCAGGCGAGGATGATGTGGTGACGCTAAAGTCTTAGCGATGTTAGACGCTCTTTTTGGTCACGTGCAGCATTCACGATGGTCATTTTCATTGTCAATGTCCTTTGTCCTTTTGTTATGTTGAGTGGCACCGAGGAGGGGTACGATTGCATAGACACTTCAACATGTTTTCCACGACTACCTACGTTCTTGACCCTCTCCTGGCTATAATATCTCTATCACCACTATCTGAACCCAAATGAACATAGATGATGACTCGGACATGACGGAAATAAATCCATGGCGTCCACCCGACCTGAAGAGGCCGCGTGAAGATGTTGAGGATTCGGAGCCTCTCTTCCTCAACGATGGAAAGTCTCGTAAAGAAGCACAGGTATTTGCTGCCCTGTCTTCAGACCACGGCAAGGTATTAAACTTACTGACGACATGATAGCAATCCGCCCAGCCGTTGGAGATGTTGGAAACAGAGAGCATCGTAGACAGACATGGTCCTGGTTTCAAAGTATGTATGATCTCACCTCCGTCATTTCGGTCGCATAATCAATTCATTGATCATAGGTTGCTGTACGCAGAAAAAGCAGGAAAACAAATGGTCCTCCCACCCGTCGCTCAACTCGTCTGGGTGGCGGGGGCGACGGTGGACTCTCGGTCGGTTCTGCGAACGACTTCACACACAATCCGTGGTCCGAAACTCCAGTAGAAGAACCTGTGCAACCATTCACATTTGTCGCCCCCAAGGAGACTGTGGCATCGGACATAACCCATGGTGCGTACCTTCACTCTTCCTCTTAGCTATACATGTTAAGTAGCTTTGTTATTCAGATAATGCTGCTACGGGTGTAGCTCCAGTTGATAGCAACGCTCTGATATTCAACTATGCCTCTGATGCCGGTACTGTGACCCCGATACCACCAGCACCGATACCGACATCTCCTCAGGTAGTACCTGCTGTCCCGGACCCCGTAGATGCTGGCTCATCTCACCATGCTGCCCACCCTTTGTCTTTGACGCAGGAAGATTCCTCTCACAAGGTAGCTGAAAGACATGGTATCACGTCGTCGCCAGGTGCTAGCAGTTCTACCACGCCTCCGACATCTCTTCAGTCACCTGCAGTCGCACCTAATCCCGTAGATGCTGATTCATCTCACGCTGCTCGTCCTCCCCCTTCGGTGCAGATAAGTCCTTCTCCGGCGGCAACCACCTCTGAGACAATAGGCAGACATGTTACTGCTCGATCTACCAAGCCGAAGACACCTCTTCAGGCACCTGCAATCGCCTCGACTGCTGGCCCTTCTCATCGCCCTGTCCGTTCTTCCCCTTTGGCGCAGGCAAGTCCTTCTCCGGCGGTGAACACCTCTCAGACAATAGCCAGCAAACATGCTCCCGCTTTGTCACCAGGTCCCAGCAGTTCTACACCGCCGATGGCATCCCTTCAGATACCTGAAGTTGCACCGAGTCCCATAGACGGAAGTCCAGCTCGCCTTGCTCCGCCTCTGGTTCAGACACCTGCTCCCCGCACTCGTACCTCTAACAATCATCCCACCTCGCCGTTTACCCCCAATGGCCTATTGGACAATGCTACCCCTCCGCTTTCCTCGGCACCTTTCGTTCGGGACAACCAATCATCTCCTTCATTACATGATCTGTTACAGCGTCATGCTCCTGGGACCTATACAGATACGCCTGCAGGCATCCACCCGTCTATACCTCAGCAACACCAACCCTCTCCGTCTCAGCCATATCCCTATGCGGACACGCCTGCAGACAGCCATCCGTCTATACCTCAGCAACATCAACCTTCTCCGTCTCAGCCATATTTGCCTCAATGGACCGCACCACTGCCAACGCACGCTCAAATGCAGCCTTCTTTTGCCCCAGCTGCCTCCGATCATTTTAGTCGCATGGTGAATGTATTCTACCCTCAGCAGTCTGCGCCCCCTCCTCCTTCGTCATTCAATCAACAACCAAATTGGGATGTCGCAAGATCACAGCCCCCGCCTCCGCGATATGCCCCTCATCATCATGACCAGGATGTTGTGATGTCTTCGCATCCTCAGCAATCGCTACCCCTTGCCAACTTTTCTCAACCAGCTTGGTCGGGCCGGGGAGGCGAACCAGCACAGTATAGTCAGACTCACCATTCGCTTCCTCATACGCATGGGTACATTGGTCCCACACCGATACATGCTCAAGACGTTACAGTGACGACCCATGTGAGTACTTTCTCTCCTTCTCAATATTCCGCTTGACTCATGGGTCAGCAGACACACCAGGCTGCCTTACATCCCTATCATCCCTCATCTCAGCATTCTACCCACCCGCAAGATGTAGATATGATTAACACGCAAGGGCAAGCTACTCAGCGTGGACCCCCACCTCCTATTCCGCCCAAACCCGGCCAGTATGGCTACTCCGCCGAGTCATCTACACCTCGTATCCCAGCACACCTGAAAGGAAAAGTAAGCATTCCGAGTCATCTTTTGACTGAGCTAAGAGCTAACCTACAACAGGCGCGTGAGGGGGAGGGCACCGACGTAGGCGGAGCCGGTGGGGCGCGGGGCGGGAACTCGTATCCTGTCTCGAACCCGAACCCGAACCCTGTATCGAGCCCGAATCCTGTATCGAATCCGAATTTGGTCTCCGAGGGCAATGAACAGAGCTTGGTTATGCTGCTGTTTCACAAAATGAACAGCTTGCACCAGATGGGACAGGCCCATTTGGAAGAATCTCGGGAGACACGGTAAGTTTTGATTGACACCAACGAAGGGAACAGAAGCTGAATTCTTTCTCCCTAGAAAGTTATTGGCGCAAATCGTCCAGATGGGTGTTCAACAGCCATTTAACCGACAGAATGATACGGTGCAGCGACGACGACGAGGCGCGGTAAATGGTCCGGAGATGGGGCCAATCGATGTATTTTCTTCCCCAGCCCCAGCCCCAGCTCCAGCCCCAGGCCCTACGCGTGACGGATTTGTGGATCATGCTGTTGCCTCGCAGAATCATCCTGGGTTATCTCGGCTGAAGGTTCGTCTTTTGACACTGTGCGACTGACTGTTGGTTCTGAGGTTTCACCTAGGACGCTGTGCGACAGCATTTTGTAACATTGTCAAAGTGCAAGACGGGGAAACAGCTTCTCAGGAAGCACCCTCCTTTGAAGAAGGAGCAGATCACTGCTATATCTGAGAACGCCCCCAACGCCATCGTTGTAACTGCCGATCACTTCCGAGTCGATTTCGAGGAATCCTGGAAGAAGGGCTTGCTCAATCAAAATGCACGCACCATTTTTGTTGAGAATTTCCTTTTGGCTGTGCAAGGAGGCATGTACTCCTATCCGCCCATTACCCCCGACCTCCTATTTGCGGATCAGATAGGAGACACCCTGGACAGACACATGAACACTTTGAGAAGACGATACCGGGATGCGAAAAAGCCGAAGAGCTCCACCCAGGATGCCAAGAATGCGATACTTAGTCGAATGCGTTCCAGACGCGGAACAGTGAGTGTCTACTCTTCGAACTTAGAAGACTTCTCATATTTGTCTTTGTTAGCTGTATGAGTCGAGAGTAACATGTTGCATTCGCCGTGGCCTTGCTTCTCACGTGCGACTTCTGAGCCTACTCTCCCCAGCTCATATGAGCGGAGATGAGACTGACTCAGTCAGTGATGGGGAGCACCATCGTCCGCGTCGCGTTGCAGCGCAGAAGGAACATGCGGCACTCTATCGCATTGTGGATGTGCCCTGGAGAAGCGCAGAATTCACCACATTTCTACGCACCACGGATGCCATGTATCGAGATGATTGGGCCGACAAACTGGGCCGAGCAGGGATTGTCAGGGTACAGCAAACCTTTCTACAGAAGAAAGGTCTTCAACGTAGAGCTGTTCGTACTGGCGGGAATCCACCCCGGACTCGGGTGGAGAAGCCGTTAGCAAAAGATGCAACTGTTAAGTATACAGTCCCGTCCTGCCTACCCCGCAACTGCTACAAGATTGACTGGTTGCGCAAGCTGCAACCTTGGCGACGCACTCAGATGGGAATCTTGGAACAAGATTACGATTTCACATTCCCCGCCGACTCGTCCACCGCCATGGAGTCCGAAGATCCTCTTGCCAACCTCATGGATATCGAACCGGAGGAAGTAGATGGTGACGAGGATGATAGAGAAGAATTTTATCTTGGAGGAGATGAGGAGGAGGACAGCGGAGACGAAGAATAGATTTTCCACATTTACTATGTACCTTTAGACTATATCCTTTTGTTGTCGCCAACAAGGATGTCATAATCTATTTAAGTATAAAGAACTCATTAAGAATGCCAGGGGAACCAAAAGAAACAAAATGTCTTTGGACATGAATGCGCTTTGAAAGAAGAAGACATATATTTCTGACGTTGAGCTACCAATGGACAAGAATCATCCCCGTCTTACGAATAGCACTCCCCTGTGGCCCCCACATCCCTTCCATGACTAGCTGCATCTCTCCTCGTCCGCTGCCTGTCGTAGTTTATTGCGGCAAACAGGCAGACCTACAGCACGCTTTGCAAACAGATATCAGAGACCTAAACTCGGTACGTTAGACCTCTTATCAACTCAGCGGATAGCACTCACCAACTACGACCAAACCCAGGACCATTCTCACAACCATCCCCACGTCAACCCCAAGTCCGACCTGCTAACTCAGCAATTGAGAGCAATGCAGGTACGCCGCCTAACTCCTGAGCTATCGCTCGGATCTAGTATACTGAGACTGGAACCACAAGGGTGCGGGCTTGACCTGTGATAAGAACAATGCAGCTGATGCTCTGTGGGAGAGCGTATGTCTGGGGGCTGAAGACATTACGGAGTGGGAGGTGATAGACAGTGAGACGGCAAGCAAAACACATGTTGGGGTGTCCGGATTAGAATGTTGCGTCATGTAGTTAGTGTTAGTTCCTCAGTATGTATATGCCACGCACCTAATTGAGTCGAAACATCACAAGTGAAACGGAGAGACTTCCGCCCAAGACCTCAATTGTGGTGGCGAGCGATCTCCTAGATCTGAGCAGCGACTGAAAGGCGCGAACCGTACCTGAGAGCGTCGAGTTGCAACGGGAGGCGGCGGGCCGCGATTGCGAGACGGTGGGTTGCATCTGGGTTGTAACGGGTTGCGACGGGTTGCGACGGGAGGCGGCGGGAGGCGACGGGTTGCA
>SGPM01000407.1:0-20168 GCA_004802725.1 Antrodiella citrinella
CGGACGATGCGCGGACATGAGTTCGGGGATTTCGGACCTCGCGGGTGATGCGCGGGTCGATCGTCGGAAGCTTCGGGCGTGAGTGCGAGTCGAAGTAGCGGGCGAGAAGTCTCCGAAGGTGCCGAGGTAGGGGCGGATGGGTGCTAGTCGGTGCGTAATAGCGGCGCGCGGGTACCAGCGAGAATCGGGGCTCATCAGCGTGCGTAGCTCGAAATCCTCAATCGTGTACTCCGATCATTAACTGTCCTATTCAGTGATCCTAGCATGACCTATTTCTCTGTAAGCTCTCCGTACCTTGCTGATTTGGACTTGAAGACTGATTGCTCGTTCAGGTTGGTCAAGACGAGCCTATGTCGATCATCGATGACTGGGGACCAGACGACAAGGATCCACTCAAGATCGATACACTTCCTCTGTCAAGATTGTCCCATCTAGCTTTCCTGTTTGGCGGCGTTGGAGATGGTGAGTTTCCAAATTACACGAAGTAGGTCGAAGTTCATCATGGTCCATGTAGCACGCCACGTTTTTGGGTCGATCATCGGTCTTCATCGAGCCTATCGAGGTCTCAGCAAGGCCAAGAAAACCAGAATCCAAGCACATATGACACTTCTCGACATCCACCCTACCGCGTTAGCTCGCGATCTATGTATGATTATGCTGATAGATCAATTGGTCACGGGTGGTCTCGATAAAGAGGCGACGGCATAGATCAAAGCCACCGTGTTTTTCATATTCATCGGTGTAGTGATCCCGCCTTACTGTCACAAACAGTGAGCAGTGACTCGCGTCGATGCTTTCTCAGATGAAGTTCCTGAATATTCACATTACAGATTCCATGATACAGTGAAATCTGTCATCGACAACCTTCAGAAAAGTCCGCCGGTCTTACCGTCTTGGCTTCATGTGGTCGAGGAAGCCATACCACCGCTTCTCCGTTCTCTTAGACATTGGGACACCGGATTGACGCGCAAGACAACTCAGGACATGTGGGATCTTCATGACAAGACGCAAGGTCTCCTCAAGGAAACCGTTCTGGCACCTGGTACCGAAGCAGGCGAAAATGCGCGCGAGTTCGCCAGAGATGTTCAAAGGAAGAAGATAGGACCGATGCTCGAGCAGATGTCAGACGACGAGGTCATCAAATTCGCGAGCAAAAGAACTCCGAAACCATGTCCAGGTCCAGGGAACCCACAGGGGCGGGCAGAATGGCTCAAGATAGGACGTGCCAATCTGTTGGAGATCATGGTGGACGATATGACCAAAGATTTTGGAATGAACAAGGAGCCAGATAAATTTCCCTTCGACAGAGCATGGTACGCACATATGGGTGTGTTCTTACTCCCAGCAGTGCTTCGCAAACGGCATGAACATTTTGACGAAATTTGGACGGATGTCCGAAATCAAAAGCAAAGCGTCAAGAGCCACTTGAAGAAGGTGTGTGAGTTTGGGGATGTTGCGATGCTAAGGATGACTAACCGTGCGCATTTCCAACAGGCTAAAGCCCATGTCCTCAGCGACTGGAAGCCGAATCCGTCTCTTTTTGTGACTACCTCCCTTCACTAACTCGTAGGAAACCCAAGTTTACTGACAAATCTTTGAAACAACACAGGACATCGTGGTTGAGCGAAGCATCGGTTATCCTAATCTAGGTTTCGACATATTCTCAGTTGTGTCGTTCTTGCAGTACGCATGCGAGCGTTTCGGTCTACTGGGATCTCAGGCTCGTAAGCAAGTCGATGAGGATTGCCCAGCTTTCTCCATCGGAGAGACATTTTTCGATGGAGTCGTAGACGGTCTCAAGGCAATGCAAGGGCACATCAAGCTTGAAGTCATACATGGCGATCTTATGCACGAACTGGCGAAAATGAGGCTCAATGCCGACTATTCTAGACCTACGCAGTTCCCGCGGAACTACACACGCATGTGGCTCAGCAATGTTCCGTACGTCTTGCGCAACCTCCCATTCCTATACGTCCCAAGTTGACGATCAACATTCATTAACAGCGATTATACACATGGTCTCTTGAACACTGCGGTATATTCTGCCCATAGTCTAGAGGATGAAGTCAATGCTACTGTAGCGGCTAACTGCTTGCTGAACACTGGGTCGTGGCGCACTGGTGACGACATGTGTTATAAGTTCGTTTTGGCCCACTGTGCAACAGATATCTGCTGACATGTTAGTTCATCCATCCAGCTACACACATCTCCTCAAAGCGGAGGTACCACGATTCCTTGCATGCCAAGTCGTCGATATAGACCCCTGGAGACTGATTTCGCTTTGTCGGTTGCCAACCCCTCGTCCTCTCAATGAGCTTGCTAGCTTCGAAGAACTCAGCTATTGGCTGACAAAGATATTGTTCTGTACCTTAGTCCCAGGGACGCCCTCTGGGGTTCCGACTGAGCGTATCAACTACCCGAACAATCTCAAAGCCTTCGTCGATCTGTTGATACACTTACACCGAGTTGGGTTCCCATCCCACTGGATTTCCGGCATGCTCAATTCCATCCTCTCCGATAGTCTCTATTCTGAGGCGGTACCCTATACAGGCAGGGTGCCCATACCGGCTTCTGAGCGAACAAGGCAGGTTCCTCGTCGAAAGGTCAATCTGAAACCTTGGCAGGCAGATCTTGAGAACATCTTGGCCGTCTCTCATGAGGCCTTGACGTTCCCGGTTACTTTCCCTGTTGACTTCGCGTTGTCTCCAGACGAAATATCCCTCTACTCGGTAAAGTCGCCGAGAGGTCTGTTCAAATATACAACGGCGGCCAATCTCCTGAACGCGTTCATCCCCGTCATGGGACTCTTGTTCTTCAAACCGGGTACGCAGTCTGCGGATCATTTGGCCGTCAATGTGCAGAACATCCTCGAGGGGAAGATGGGAACGAACGGCACGGTGCAGATCTTGACGATGGTCGACACCTTCGACATGTGGAATGGCATGATTCGGTGGACGATGAGCAAGGCGAGAGTGCAGAAGATGAGGGAGGACGGATGGGTTATGGCCCCTTACCGTTGTGATTCGCGCGAAAGCGGTGAGTGTTCATCGTGATCTGGGGTGTAATCCGTAACTCAATCTGTCAAATTCTTCAGCCGTCAATCAGCCGTTCTCTGCTCGCAGCTGGATGGAAGAGCGCGCGGACTGAGAGTAATAACTCTAAGCGTATATGAGTCGATCTGACCGAGAGTTTGACATTTGTTTGCTGGATCTATCATACTCAGGCATACCATCTTCGGAGCAAGTTTTGGTTCGGTATGATCGTTTCTGACAAATGTCACAAAACAAACAGACTGCTATGACATCTTGATTTTCGCAGTCGTTGCGGTATTACTGTGCGTTTTGAGCTGCTTGTGTCCCTTTGTCTTTGCTTTCTCTCTACGCTACTTTTCGTATAAGTACAAGTGTGGTACTTGACTATCACTTTCCTGTCGCGTCGCATCACGATGTGACGGGACGCGTCAATGTCACTAATAGTAACACGCGTGATCCCACTACAGTGATTGACGGCTCCTTGATCCACCCTAAGGAGATTTGCGAATTGTAGTGTCCCTCCCTTTTCAAATATAAATCTGAGTCGTACAAAATGTTCCAAATGATACTAGTAAACATATTATACATCGTTTTCGGGCATCCACAACGAGGGGATGGTACAAATGGTGCATCTGTGTTTTCGTCCCAACCGTCACAACCGCGGGTCCTTGATCCACCGTGTGACGAACCAAATTTGGGCAGATCGAGTCACTGATAAACATTGTCACACGAGGACAGCCGTCCATGACTCTCCCTCGTGTGTTTAGCGTGTTCGTCCTGGATTACTTTGGCCTTGACTGCATCGGATTGAGGTTTTCCAGTCATTTTTGCAACATTGGACGAGTTTTCTGCTTGTATTGCTACGGTTGCGACGATGCTGCCGCCTTACCACTCTAGTGCGCGTCTGATTGATTACTTTGCAGTGTCACGCTTTGAAGCTCTTCCTCATTGCCTCTGCTGCAGCAATACACATCCTCGTCATTCTACCTGATCTCATGTATAGGTACAATGTACTTGAAGTAGTTTATCATGTTGTAACATTTTCAGGACTTGAAACACTCTCAAATTCGATAGACAGATTTGATTGCTCTCAAGATTTAAGGAAATCTGGGTTTTCGGAGACTCTTTAGCTTCATCGGATACATTGTCCCCCATACATAACTACTACCTCTCGCTTGTAGATACCCATATGTATCGGTAATAATGATCTGTAATGATCGCGACGAAAAACTGGCAGGGGGAGGCGGAATTCCTCACTGGATCAAGGAACCAACGTGGATCAAGGAGCCGTCAATCAATGTACGGTGTGACACTAACCACTTCTCTGAGTTCCTCCCTCTCTCAAGTTCAACAATGAAGTTCAAGAACCCTGGTCGCAACGTTCGTTCGGTCCCAGCTTGGCATACGGTCGATGATCTTTAGAAGCAAGACCTGCTGACCCAAGTCATAAGACCATGCCCCATCACAACCTCCGCAGACGGCACTGCCACGTCTTCGTTCTTTTTGGTATGTGATACTCCTCTTGAGCATTCGTCATGATTGTAAACATGAACAGCTGACGAACGCTATGATATTGCTTTTTCCAGACCTATCAGTTTGTCACGATGACAGACTCTCGAAATTGTCGTACCTTCACTGGTACCGCCTGCTTGTGTCGAGTGCGACTGCCTATCAGACTCTCATTGGGTCTCAAGAGCTTCAAGAATCAATAGATGCCGCGATGTCAACGGACTTCTGCTTGCATTTACTCTGCCGTGATCATTTGAACAAAACCTCACGCAGATCAGGTCATCTCTACGCCTACTTGCTCACACCTGTACCGCTACTATCTACATCTGTCCTCTGACTCGGACCCGAGGCAATCAAGAAGACATGGTATTTCTCTACCGGTTCTACGCCTGACTGGCCACGACATCCTCCGTGTCGTTGATCGGCAAGTGAATATCCAGTGTTCAATAAAGTTGCATGGCACGCTGACTCGTTAACCGCAGCATGCTGTGAGAAAAGAAGTTCTTACATTTGACTTTTTTCGTCAGAGCATTTACCGTAGCCCGACCCGGTCGCATGATCAGAAAAAACCAAGTCCTTTTCGTATGCCTTCGACGCACTTTGGACCCATTCTTTCACATGGTCCGGAGGTTGTAGTACCTCATGTCTCATATTTATGGCCACAGTTGCTCATCTTTAGAGTTGTCCAGATACTCGATTGACCAACCTGAAGAGCTCAATTACTGGAATGTTATGGTCACCACTCCCGTAGATGGAAACTGTTGATGGAATAGAGTCCGGACTTCGAGTCTCATACGTTGTAGATCTGCTTCTGCCCAAGGTTTCGACCGAGGCTGAGTACGACGTCGTATGTCATGACACCCCACTAGAAGCCGTGAGCATTGGCTACGTTTAGGAGCACGTGACATCTCCATTGTATAAAGAGCGTCGAGCTACAAGAGCTCAGAAGTACACGGAACGAACAGTACCTCGATACATCTCAGTTCCTCACAATGTGGCAGTCCTCAATTTTTACCTCGTCGCCGACGTCCATCGTCGCGACAATGGGTGGCCTCTTTCTTCTGTTCAAGATCTTCACGTGTTTGGTCCAACGCTCTCCGCTGGATAACATCCCCGGTCCGGAGCCTGTATCGTGGTGGAAAGGTAGAGCAATGACCACATGATGAGCATAATGACTGACTTATGCGGTATACTAGGTAATCTGGGGTACTTCTATGACCGTAATGGTTGGCACTTCCTTGACCGCTTGGACACGTACAACGGTGTCGCCAGGGTAGACAGATTATTTGGCGTGAGTCTTGTCATTGTGTGCAAAACCCGCCAGAAAAACTGAGCAACTTTGTTCCTCTTGTTAGGCGAAACTACTTTATGTGTTCGATCCTACTGCGCTTCAGCACATCGTTACGAAAGACCAGCACCACTATGAGCCTGCGGCTTGGTTCACTGGATGGGACGAACAGCGCTCGAATTGATTGGACAGGGTGGTCTGGGATACTCGTTCGATCCTCTAACGGAGGATATTCCGAATGCATTCGGGCAAGCGATGAAAGCCTTCGTGTAAGCGCTTCTCTCAGCCAATTCTTTTGCTCGTATCTGATGTACGTTTGACAGACCAGCCATATTCACCTTGGGCCCCATTCGTTTCCTCACCCCGTATGTAACATTTGTCGAACGTCTGTCGTTCAAACGCACGATCATAGACAATATACCATTACCGACTTTCCAAAAGGTGCTCAAGTTGGTAGCCACCATAGACCAGTCGACCAAAGCTGTATATGAAGGAAAGAAGGCAGCTCTCGCGACGGGAGACGAAGCAGTCAAGGAACAAATTGGTGAAGGCAAGGATATCATGAGCATCCTCTGTAAGTATACTGTGTTTCAGGATATTACTTTACTGATCGTCCCTGCAGTGAGGGAGAATATGCTCACATCCGAAGCTGATAGACTTGGCGAAGACGAGCTACTAGGACAAATGACGTACGTGACTTTGTTTGCCTCGGTACTCTTCCCACAGCCTTAAACTGCCTCCACAGAACACTGATCTTCGCAGCAACAGATACTACTTCCGGCGCGCTGACACAGATTTTGCACTTGCTGGCGGAGCACCCCGACACACAGGAAAGAGTCCGCGCTGAGGTCAAAGCTGCACTTCAGGATCGTGATGGGGACATCCCTTACGACGAAATTGTTTCTCTGCCCTATATGGATGCTGTCTGCCGTGAGACGCTACGATTGTAAGTTTGGACTTCAATTGCTGCAACTTTGCACAGCTCATAGTCCCGCAGGTACCCACCCGTTCCCTATCTGTACAGACAGTAAGAATGATCCGCCTACTTTTCGATCTTGGCTTTAGCTGAGGAGGTGCTTCTAGGGCTAACCAGACAACCTCCATCTCTCTATTGCAACCAATTCCAGGGAGCGACGGTATCTTAATGAAAGATATCACGATACCCAAGGATACTATCACTATCGTTGGCATTCGGTCGTGTAACAGGAACAAAGCAATTTGGGGCGAAGATGCCCTTGAATGGAAACCAGAACGCTGGTTGTCTCCGCTCCCAGACGCGGTCATCGATGCTCGCGTCCCCGGGGTATATTCTAACCTGTAAGTCCAAAATTCGCATCGTGTTACGACGAAGTGTAATAAGCAAGTCGAGGTTCTATCTGAGTAGTGATGTCACTTGTCTGAGTCTTGCTTAGGACGCTTTGTGTATTGAACAAAGGAGGTCAAGCTGAGGATGGTCCACAGCGAGACTGCTAGTTTATATACAAGTACAGATATGATGAGTCAAGAGAAAAGATAAGCAAAGAGACTTAGTAATACAGCGGGCATCGATGAGTAAGCCCTACAGCTTATGTTGAATAAGCAAGTCACATGATAAGTAAGTCATGTGGAGATGAGTCATGATGAATGACGAGACAAGGAATAAGAGTCCGTTAAGCAAAAAGAAAAGAAAAGAAATATAACTACAAGTTACAACGAAAACTGTAACACACGACTCGGACAAACAACCGACAACTTTCAACATTCAACGTTGAACTTCATAATATTTCGTCCAGGTCAGTTTCATTCACTACCTCATTGCTGCCATTGATCAGAGTTCTCATGCTCTCGTCCTCTAGTTCCGAAACGCAATGTTGTACCCGTCAATCGGTATAAAGACGACGACGAATCCGACACCGACGCCGATGACGTGGCTTTTGCGAAAGCTGCTCAAGCCCAACAAGCCAAAGGTATGTCCTCGTTGTTTACCTCATTATCGCAGAATTCGGATTCTGATTGAGCTGTACCTGCAGCACAGCAGAAGCGGAAGCCTACTGTGAAGACTAAGGCTGTAACTCCTGCGAAGAAGTCGGCTCGCTTGGTATGTCCAAATCTTCATTATTGACTACACGTCCAGCTTATGCTACTTCTGCTGGGTCCGACAGGTTGATTTGGATGGCATTTCGGGTGACACCCCCAGTCCCGTTCACTCTGACGATGAAGAAGACCCTCAAGACGAGGCTTTTGCTGGACCGGCAGGTTCTGCAAGCAACGAGAACGAGGAGGGCAGCCATGTCGAAGACGAGAGCGGCGACGAGTCAGAGGGCCTTGAAGCCTCCACCGTCAAGCAGATATTCGAGCAAGAGGTATGTTCTATTCTACCATACACACCATGTTCTTTCTTTTCTCACATTTGTGTTTACACTGATAGGTGCCTACGTGGGCCGGGTCCATGGATGGTGACGATGATGACGACAACGGCTTACTGGAGTCATTCACGGCACCTTCTCGCCCAAAGGTGACCAAGACATACGGACATTTATCGTCTGGATCGCAAGTTGGCCGCGCACCCACGCAAGATGCGTCTGACCAGAGGCCCGAGAACGACCACTCTACTGCGTCGGCAGACAAGGTAAGTATCATTACTCACACTTTGCATCGTTATCGATGTTGCTGATTTTCTCTCTGTCTCTGCAGAAGCCAACAGCCGCACGTTCCTCTTCCAAGAAGCATACCGGACCTGCTTCTCTTTTCGACGCTGATAACATGGACGTCAGTCGCGGCTCCTCTCGCACTGCTGGCCACGGTACATGGACAGCCTCTTCGAAGTCGCGCTCCGTCACTCCCCATGCTCACGGTCCTAAGAAAACACCCAAGGGCGCGACAAAGGCCTCATCACGTCGGCAGCAAAAGGCCAAGATGGAGGTGAGTCATCTCCATAACTGCGCTTCCGTTTGATTCCGACTCAGGCTACTATGTTGCAGCAACCTTCGATCGAGTCCTCTGACTCGGATGCTTCCGACGAAGACGCGGATATGGATGTGGACACGGACAACATCCCTCCAGGTGGTCGCCGCAAGGCATCTAGCAGCGGCAACACATCTGGTGGTTGCAAGTGGCCCGAGTTCACCAATTTCTTGTACAACAAATGTGGCAAGATCAACAAGCTCGTCCAGTCAGACGAGATGCGCCGCTTCATCGAAGAATGTTCCGAGTGGGTCATTCATGACATCGCCTTTATCACATTCTACCCAGAGGGAAAGGACAAGTACACCTATCTCATCCGTCTGATGATGAAGGTCTCGGAGGACGGCGAGTTTCCCATCATTGTAGCTCAAATGCGGTCCGACCCTGTCTATGCCCGCGATCTCACACACATTGTACGCTGTACATGGTTCATGATGTTTCGATTTGTACTGACTGCTCTTGCATAGCCTTCGAACAATGTCAGCCATTATCGCAAGAATGTGCTCCGCGCCATCTGTCCCCTTGTGGATGCTGCGTACAACCTTTCGAGACCAGCACAACCCGGCGCGCCGAAGCGCACCATCAGCGAGATCAAGGCCCGTGTCGCAGCACTCAAAGTCAAACATTGCTATCTGTTTGCCCTCGCACCGGGCGATGGGGTACGTCATTGTAAAATGTCGCAGATATTCTCATGTGCTGATTATTTTGCAGGTTCAGTGTATCACTGCAAAGCCATTTGAGCATCCAATGGTGGCGATTGCCCTTTGAGCAGCCTTTTTCAGCTCCACTGGTCCTACATCTATCGGAATGGATTACGCCCATGAACTTGTATCGTCGGTTGACAGTGATGATGATCCAGAGGTCCCCCTTTCCATGCTGGCGATGGTGGCCACAATCGTGAGTTTATTTTGTCTTATTTGATCACCGGGACTGATGTTCTACCAGATCTCTTATGTCCTTGATGGGTGGTCCACCGGCTTATATATTCCGGGCAAGTTTCATGTAGAGACTTTGTCAGGCACCTACGAGGGCACGCTCAAATTCATTGAGGTTATTCGGAGTCGAACAAATGATGCCAAGTTCCACAGGATGCGAGCGAATTGTTTGAAGGCAGCAAGGTATGTGTCTCCGTTCTCGCCCTTCATGTTACTCATATGCTGTGCAGGGATCACACTGCGGAATCCACTATGATTACCGCTCAAGAGGACGCTGCTGATATTGACTTTGATAACATGGAAGAATGATACCTTCTTTATATTCTTTTGTCAATACTCTTCTGATTTGTCAGGCTGAGAGCTTACCATACATCATTCTCATATTAATCTTAGTATTCATGTTATAGTCTGCAATACCATTGATGTCATACCTGCTCCTCAATTATTGTGAGATGTGTTCTAAGGTTACTGAATGTCTAGCACTGAGCAACAAATGTAGGCTATATCTGCATAGCTTATGAGTAACCTAGCCCAACCTTATGACTAGCTATGAGTAATTCATGTACACTATGCTTCAGTGTTGATAGGATTATAGGGGACTTCTATAAGTATATGTAGTCTGTCTAATGAGCTTAAGATGCATAATTAGAGGTAGGCTACTATGATTTCTTTCATTTATGCAAATAAATCTCTAACTAGAAAAGATGGTTTTTCCTGATGTTGTCGTTTCTGTCGTTCAGAGAACTCAGAGGTCGACAGTGTTTCCATTTCAATTACCGGGTTTACGCTGGGTGTTGAGAATGTGAAGTGAGGGATACAACGACGAACACTTTTTTTTTTTTTTAAGTCAGCCGGACACCCATCAATGGGGCCGGAAATTTATACCCCGCGTACTAAGTATGTGTACATGATGCGGCTTGTGCTAACGTGCGTCGAGAACCCAGATAGTGTTGCCGCGAGACGAGGTAAAGGTCACCTTGGAGTGACTGGACCAGTCACCTTGTCCACCTTGGAGTACCAGAGAGGTGTATCAAGGTGACCTCAAGGTGACCTTGGAGTGCACACGTGGACCGTATGTGCTGAGTCATTGACTGTATTAGGAAGTATTGATGAGGCTGCTGCTGCTGCTGCCGCGCTCATATTGCTCCGGGGTTTTGTGAATGCCATTCAAGCCAACATAGTACTATGATAGTAGTAGAAATAATTATATTTATTTGTCTGAATTCTCGTCAACGGGAAACGTCCGCGGAGCGGCAGCATCTTCCACCTGCATCTGCTCATGAGTTCACTGAGCTTGCCTTGGGACATGAGCTCCTCTACCTCCTCGTCCGATACATGAATTGTGATGAGCTCCGCCTCCCGAGTGAGCCATTTGTCACAAAAATACAATCGCTCTTGCCAAAAAGTGAACTTGAGGACTTGAAGGGTCTCAATAAGGGCCGCGGAAAGTCTGGACTGACACATGGTATCGGTTTCCTTACTAGAGGAAAAAAACCCGTTCACAAGGAACGGCTGATGCCTGGATAGGCAGAACATCCATTGCAATCATCGCCGCAGCGCGTGAGCATTTTTGACCTCGTTGAGAAGGAGGAGAGAGATTAATAGTGAGAGCATTGGTGACAGTGGTAGGAGGTGCCGGAGCAGTTGGAGGATAAGGATTGTGGGCATACATTTGGTATGAGCCTCCCGCCTGAGGATGGCTGCCCGAGGTGGGGTAGAAGGGTGGCAGAATCCCATAGTAGTGGGCCGCAGGTGTGTAGTAGCCTTGCGGGGCATACTGTGTACCAGGGTATGACAGATAGTAATGTGGTGGGTACAGAGGAGGCGGCTGATGCTGAGGTGCAGACGACGAAGTGGTCGTCGGAAAGGAGTGTGGTTCTGCGCTACCCCCTGGTATAGCAGAGTGAGACGGACTTGGAATC
The DNA here is from genome assembly GCA_004802725.1 of Antrodiella citrinella. Classification (NCBI taxonomy): domain Eukaryota; kingdom Fungi; phylum Basidiomycota; class Agaricomycetes; order Polyporales; family Steccherinaceae; genus Antrodiella; species Antrodiella citrinella. Next base: position 11,630 of record SGPM01000407.1, read on the forward strand.
GAGCTGGAAGGTGTTGAAGGTCGTCCAGAAGGTGTGTAAGAACCGGCGCCACCAGACCACGGGTACGAGAAGCTTTGACGTGTGGGAGTTCCCTAATAAATCCCAATTAGCATCTGTAAAGCTCACTTGAAAAAATAAAAGAACAACATACCTCATGTGATGGAAAAGTGAGAGGTGTGCCCCCCTCTGCATACACGCCACAGCCACAGGGTGTACCAGCTGGGCATTGACAGACTGGCTGTGTGACCACAGCTGGCACACCACTATGGCCGGAAGCCATGTTGCGAGGGAGAGGTCTGCAATTCGAGCTCGAGTCTGACTGAAGAAGGTGGTGCTTAGTAGACATCTTCATCGAAAGATAGGAATGTTTTATACTTACAGCCTGGTGCGCACGGTCCCTTCAAGCCATTGGCAATTATCGAAACAAAACAAACGGGAACNGCACTACAGTTCTGCAAGATATGAGATCNAACGAACAATAAACNGAGGNGGGACTCACCAGAACGAGCAGATCGGCAGGTTCCCTTTGATTCTGACACCGAGCCGCAAGACCGCTAGNGCGACAATGGATGTACCTATAAAAGATGTCAGTCCGAGGAGTCTTCANGGAGTAGCACCGCACAACAAGTCCCCGCAGTGAACAACTCGCAGCAGGACCATCTTCNGCTCATAACACTTTGTGCAATGTCTAAGTTCGTGCAACTCAGATGTTCAATGATATTTCAAATAGACTAACTGTGAATCTACCTAGTCAGGTTCCAGGTCTCTTGATCCCGCCGGAGTCCCCTTCACTGTCGGAAGCCCCAACAGCACCTGGTGAGTGAAGATCAGGACGATGCAGCGAAAGATGCTGATACTTTGCCCATACCCAGTCACTCAAATATCGACTTCCCCTGAACGACGGGAGTTCACACCGGTATCTGACTCAGAAGGGGATCTGACGGACGTAGAAGACTCTACGGCCCTATCGAGCGCAGATAGAGAATTTGTGAGGCTTTTCGAGGCACTCCACGCGCTCTACTCGAGTCCTCGATACGCCAACAGTTGTTCTGCCGGGACGCTGCCAATCCTGCGTCGCTTTCATCCCGAACTACGCCCACCCGGATATGTTGTGCTCTTAAGCTCCGCAGAGCGTACTGCAGTTCAGGAGTTCTGCCATGCGTTTGAACGTACGGCTCGTGATCAGAATGGCTTTAGCAGGGAGGGTACTGTTGATGCAATGCAGCAAGAGTTCGCTTTTTTGTTGGGATTCCTTTCGCAAACGATTCCCGCGTTGGCACGAGCTGGTCTGGGTCGAGATTTTGCCTATCAGCGACTGGTGTTAGGTATCATGCAGTTGTTTCTTGACGGTTTGAAGGCTATGGTGGAGATTGACAAGCGGGTGGAAGGGACTGTACAACGTTCTATTTGATGTCTTTCAATAGGCGTATATTGATGAGATTGGTGTATATACAATGTGAGGGAGACTCGGAGAGGCCAGGTGAGACAAATATGTTGAAACGACCGCAAAAGCGCTCACCTCAATTTCACCTTGATGTGACCTCGAGGTGCCACATGGCCACCTTGATATGGCTCCAAGGTGAGACGCCAAGAAGCTGTCAAGGTAAAAGGTCACCTTGCTTCAAGACGACCTTGTCTCACGGCAACACTAAACCCAGACGCAGAAATGGCGAACAGCGTGAGCTGATGCCAGGGGTGACAATGGAAATCGCCGGAGGTTCCTACCATTCCGCAAGCGGAGGAGGTGAGGATGAGGATGAGGATGAGAGGCCGGCGTGAGGGAGAATCGAACCCCAGATGGGCACAGGGCCGGGTTGACCCACCAGCACCTCTCGAGAATAATACCGCGCCCCACGTCGCGCATACAACGATGAAAACACAAAGATCGAGAAGTGTGGCAGGCTCAGCTCAGCGGACGGCACCGTGACGAACGAGGGGCGCCCAGTAGAGCTGGCGAAGACATCGACCACCCCTCTCTTGAAAAGGAAACCAGCCCCTACTTGTGCCAGGGGTCCTGTCAAGATTAGATGGATCAGATCGTCTCTGGCTCATCGCTCTCAATCTCACTCTTATTCAATGTTCTCGTTCTCGTTCGCCATTGCTTTACATCCCCTCGCCATGATCCCCCCCATCGAGATTGACGGCATCAGCTACGAAGTCCTCTCCTACAATGAAACAACAGGTGCATGACGATCTCTGCGGCAAGATGATTGGCTTGTGCGAACCAAGCAAGACTTCGTCGCTGCAGAACACAGGTCGTCAGATAAATGTGTGGAGCAGGCGAAGAAAGCAGGTAGAAGGAACCAAAAGGTACGCATATTAATTGATACTCCTCTATCATGCTCGCTGATGGGACATAACGTCTTTAGTCATCTGCACTGAACATTTCTCGACAACCAGACACTTCGACCGCCACAGCAAGTAATGACCCCGATGCCGTGTCGTGTTCAACCCTTTCTCTTTTTATTTTAGGCTCCTCCCGTGATCATATACCGGTACCCTCACCAACCTATTGTGATCTCACTCCGTTTTCGACCACCAGTGCAACCCCTCCGCCTCTTTCTGCGCTCTCATCGCTATCGTCCACTCCAACAACTCACATGGTGCTTTTCTACATTGTTCAACATNGCCATCATCTCGCTCAACTCCCGCACCCATACACCAGTTCCTCGTCCGAGTCAGGTCTTGCCAACTACATCGGGCGACAACCCTTGTGGGTTCTGCGGACTAGACGGCTGCTTTATTCACTCAAACGAACAAAGAGTGGGAAGACTTACNAAGTGCTGTCCAGCTGCAAGTACCACTATAAAAAAATGGTGTATTCCGCGGCTTCCAAATCTTCAGTCAACGCGCCGTGCACCAATATTCCAATTCACTGCGACACCTGCAAGCACTCACAGTCAAGGCGCCGACGAACCATTTGGAAGTTCAATGCACTCTATCATGTCACGAGTGAGCATTCAACGGACGACAACAATTTCCCTATCATCGGAAAGCGACTCCTCGTTGACATGTTCATCTCATCCGAAGAAGAAATGGTGTTGGGCATTGGGAAGGAGCGGACGGCGAGGTATCGAGTGGAGAACAGGTTGTTGGATAGCGATGATTACCGTGAAATCGCGGAGGACTTGAAGAGAGCTGTGGAAGTGAAGACAAAAGACGATCGCGCAGAGTCCGATTCGAGTGTAGTCAGTACACAAACACAACCGCCCACAAAACGGCGATGATTTCAGATAAACTGAGATAATCTTGTGGATATATCAGGTGAATGGTTACGGGGTCCTGATGTCGGCAAATGGGGGTGGTATGTGCTCGCCAGCTCAACTGGTCGCCCCCTGGATTTTGACGAGATTTGACTGTTCCCATTCAAGACGACGGTGATGGTATCCTCTGCGACATCCTGCTGAAGTGTAGCAGTGTCAGCACAACAAAGGATCGAGAAAACTATTCACACTGACTGTACGTTCAGGCACACATTCCTCATCCACTGCGTCGACACGGACACCAGACGTTCGCCGGAGCGTAGGAAATGCTTCCAACAGCACAGACTTGCAAGTCGACCAATGCAACGACTCGTACCGATGCGAACATAACACCTCTCGAAAGTGTTAGAATCCACAAGAGATGAAGGGAACAAGTTAATTTATTTCTAGAGACCAGAGGTGGTCTTATAGACAGCTACAGGATGTTCTATGGTATTCTATACAATGGGAAATATCCCTACAACGTCCATTGAGATGAGGATAAAGGGATAAAGACATAAAGAGTATAAAGAACAAAGGAAGTGGCACAAAGCATCTTGGCCATTGAGTGGCCAAGTGATAGTGAAGTGTGAAGTGTGAAGAATGTGAAAGATGTGAAAGCGTCCACTGCAGTTCTAGACTGCTCTTCTGACTGTCACACTAGGAGTGGCACACTTTGTCCGCTTTCAGTCAGAGTGGCTGATACCAACTCTAACACATAGTTGATGAGGAATGGGTTGTGGAGATTAGTGAAGGGAGTGGATGTGAAGGCGAGCAGAGCGGACCCTCTGGCTCTGACAGCGGAGGAGAGCAAGGCTGAGAATGCCTGGGATGACAAGGCTATGAAAGCGGCTGGTGAGCTGTTCCTCAACATCACTCCTGAGCAGAGGATCTACCTGGCTGGGATTGAGGATGATCCTGTTCTTATCTGGACTACCCTCGAGTCTCTGCACCTCCAGAAGCGTCCAGGAGCTCGTTTCAACGCCTATGATACGCTCTTTTCGATCCACAAGCTGGAGGGAGAGTCCCTGCAGCAGATGATGGGCAGGATAGATGAGTGCATGCTCTCTGTGCGCAACCTTCGTCCTTCTGGCTTCACTCTGCAGATGCTGGACGACGAATTGGTCTGTATGACGATGCTTAGAGCGTTGCCAGAGCAGTACAAGTTCCTAGCCACCTCTCTGCAGCTTGCAGACAAGCTGGAAAAGTCCGCACTTTTGCAGGCCTTCATCACTGAGGACATCTCCCAACTCCGTCACAGCTCCTCCTCCGCCGGTCCCCTCATCACAGCACTCTCAGCAACGTCTATTCATTCATCTGCAACGACGACCGGCCCCCCATGCGAGTTCTGCTCCATCCCTGGCCATGCCCTTGCTGCATGCTATCGCTTTAATGCTGCCAAGGCCACTGCCTCTGCTGAGGTGCAAGATCGTCGCTCCAATCGTCGTGGTGGCCCCCCTGGTGGCCGTGGACGTCCCCAGCGTGCCAACGCAGCTCAGGAAGCCTCTAGCACGACTGGGACGGTCGAGGAATTTGCTGGGAGCGCTGCAGTGCGTCTTGATCCTTCAGACCTCCTCTCTCCCCTCGACGCTTCTGCTCACTCCTCTTGGACTGCAGACACAGGCGCCACTTCTCATATGACCCCTCATCGCCACTGGCTCCGCAACTACTCCCTCCTTCGCCTTCCAATCCGCCTCGCAGACAACACCATTGTGCATTCAGCTGGGGTTGGGAGCGTGCTTTTTGCACCGGTTGTGGGGAGGTCTCAGTTGCGTCCTGTAGAGTTTCAGCGTGTCCTTCATGTCCCTGCCTTGAAGTCGAACCTCCTCTCTGTTCTATACATCACTCGTCACAATCCTATCGATGTTCACATCCATGGCAGCTCTATGGACTTCAGATTGAACGGCAGAACACTTTTCTGCGCCCCTGTTGACTCCAGCAACATCGCTTTTCTTGCTGGCTCTGTTGTTCCCTTGTCTGAGTATGCACACTCTGCTTCTCTTTCGACTCTACCCCTTGATGTTGCGCTCTGGCACCGTCGCTTGGGCCACCACAACTACCAGGGTGTCCGAGATCTCATGCGCAAGGAGATGGTGACTGGGATGAAGCTCGACAGCTCCCGGAAACCTGATCCCATCTGTGAGCCCTGCCTTGCAGGCAAGATGCACGCCAATCCCTTCCCTTCTACTGGCCATTCCACCTCTCGCTCTCTCGCCCTCGTTCACTCTGATGTGCACGGTCCTATGCCTGCTGCAACGCACCAGGGCTTTCGCTTTTGGAACCTCTACCTTGATGACCATTCCCACTTCCTTGCTGCGCTCCCTATGCGTCTCAAAAGCCAGACCTTCCCCTCTTTCAAAACCTACCACGCCTACGCGACTGTCAAGCAGTCAGCGAAGCTAGGTGAGCTTCAGGATGACAAGGGAGGTGAGTACATGTCCAACGAGTTTGAGGAGTTCTGTGCCTCTCATGGCATTGTGCGGAGGCATACTGTGCGCAATCGGCCACAGCAGAATGGGGCTGCTGAGCGGATAAATCGTACTCTTGAGGAGCGGATTATATCTATGCTCCAAGAGGCCGGCCTGCCTGACACCTTCTGGGGAGAGGCTTTGGCTGCTGCTGTTCATGTTCTCAACTGCTGCCCTACCTCNGCTCTCGCTGGCAAGACACCTTATGANGTGTGGCATGGGCGCAAGCCCGATCTCGCTCATTTGCGAGTTTGGGGCTGTACTGCTTATGTGCATGTGCAGAGGGACAAGCGGACTAATCTGGGCTCGCATATGGAGAAATGCGTGTTCATTGGCTACCCAGATGGCTACAAGGGATGGAAGTTCTACAACCCTACCACCAAGCGTGTTGTCATCTCAGAGAGAGCTGACTTTGATGAACGCTTTTTCCCTGGCTTGAGGAACCAACNTCGCCTTTCCCCTGCTCTTCCTTCATCTACCCTTTCTTCGCCTTCGCTCCCTCTTCCACCTAGCGACGCTAGTACCCTTGGGACGGTCCTAGTGCCTCAGCATGGGGGGGAGGTTGATGCTGATCCTGTTGAGCCTCCAGCATTTGTGATTCCTGCTGAGCCACTTGCACCTGCTGCACCTGCTGCTCCAGATCCACTTNCACCTGCTGCTCCTCCCTCTCCTCATTCCTCTCGTTCCTCATCGCCTTTGCCATCGCCTTCTCCGCCTCCTGCTGCATTGCCTCGACGATCAACCAGGACGAACATCGGACAACCTCCTGCTGAATGGTGGAAGGCTAGGCAGCCCACTCCAGCCATAGAGAGTGACAATGAGTCGGACTCCTCTGATGATCCTCTCCTGCTCACAGATGAGCGAGCTGCTGCTGTTGCTGCCTTGTCGATGCTGGCTGATCCGCTTACTTATGCGGCCGCTCTGCGCCATCCCAAGGCCAAGCAGTGGATTGCTGCTGCTCTGGATGAGTACAACAACCTCATTGCCAATGGCACTTGGGAGGTCACCTCTCTGCCTCCGGGTTTTCATGCCATTGGATGCAAGTGGGTGTTCCTCACCAAGTACCTCGCTGATGGCTCTGTAGATCGCTACAAGGCTCGCCTTGTGGCCAAGGGCTTCTCCCAGCGTCCTGGATTCGATTATGTTGAGACCTTTGCTCCCACTGTGCGTATGGCTACTCTCCGCATCATCCTCGCTCTTGCTGCCCTTGAGAACCTCGAGATTGTCTCTATTGACATCTCCCAGGCCTTCATCAATGGGGACCTGGACGTCGAGATCTACATGCAGCAGCCTGAGGGTTTCAAGCATGGGAATCCAGGTGATGTCCTTCGCATTCGCAAGGGCTTGTATGGACTGAAGCAAGCTGGTCGTCTCTGGAACCAGAAGCTGAATGCTGCTCTCCTCTCCATTGGCTTTCTGAGAGTCAAAGCGGACGCTTCTGTCTATGTCTATGCCAGGGGATCCTGCCGTGTCATTATTCCTATCCATGTCGACGATATCACCCTTGTAGGCCCCTCCAAGCCTGAGATCGAGCAGATTATCTCTGAGCTCTCTCAGCACTTCAAATTGCGTGTTCTAGGCGACACCTCTTGGCTGCTAGGCATTGAGATCATCAGGGATCGAGCAAAGCGCTCTCTCTCTCTCAGTCAGCGTCAGTATGTTGTCAACATGCTTGACCGCTTTGGGTTCTCCAGCTGCAGCCCTGTCTCTACTCCCATGGAGCCAGGAAAGCGACTGGGACCTGATCAATGTGCTCGCACTTTTGCTGAGCAGCAAGAGATGCAGGCCATTCCCTACATCAATGCAGTTGGTGCTCTCATGTACCTTGCCACTTCCAGTCGTCCTGATATTGCCTTCACTGTCTCCACCCTTGCTCGCTTCAACTGCAACCCTGGCATGATCCATTGGTCTGCTGTGAAGCATCTCTTCCGCTATCTCAAGGGCACCCTTGATTTTCGCCTCACCTATGCTCCCAATCCCCAGTCTTCCGCTNTATTCACCACCTACACTGATGCAGACCATGCTGGTGATCTGGAGAAGTGTCGCTCCACTGGTGGTTACCTTGTGACCATTGGCACTGGTGCAGTCTCCTGGAGCAGCAAACTCCAGCCCATGGTCGGATTATCCACCACAGAGGCTGAGTATGTTGCTGCTGTGGAGGCTGGCAAGGAGATCATCTGGATGCGCCACTTGCTCTCTGAGTTTGGCTACAAGCCCAAAGGTCCTTCTCCCTTGTTCACTGACTCCAACTCCNCTCTCAGTGTGGCTAAGAACCCAGAACACCATGGCCGGATGAAGCACTTGGATCTGCGCTTCTACTGGCTCAGGGACCAGGTTGAGGACGACCTCATTGCCCCTTTCCATCTGCCTGGTGCTATGATGCCTGCAGACATTCTGACCAAGGCTCTGCCTCGTCAAAAGGTCGAGTTGTTCAGGGAGATGATGGGTTTGAGAGATCAGAGAAGTCTCACATCAGGNGGGACTGTTGGACGAGCTTCTTGATGCTCTACTTTCTTCTCTTTATCATATTCGGATTCCCCTCACTTCCCCCATCATTCTGATACCCTACTCGTCCATTTCCATGCTGTGGTTCTTTCTGTGTCCAAGATAGACTTGGACTTGTGTTGTTTGTGTTCCCCTTCCTAATGCGGACGTTCCCAGTACATAGGANGGAGTCTGAGCGCTCAGGCAACCTTCAGTTGCTCATCTCAGACTCCAGGTGTGTAGATATTGTCTTGCTCAATATCCAGTTCAGTTGCTCATCTCAGACTCCAGTGGTCTGTCTTAGAGTCCTCCCAAGTCGATCTACTCCTTGGTTCAACANNNTNT
>SGPM01000408.1:0-21490 GCA_004802725.1 Antrodiella citrinella
TGTATTTGAGGGTAACTTGGTTAATATAGAGCCAGCTATTTTGCACAAAGTAAAAGGAAAGAAACTCTCATGTCTTGTATATGTGAAGCAGTAGGATCAAAGAGTTTTGAAGTATAAAAGGAGTTGTTTTCAGATATAGTGTATATATCAGGTCAGGATTTATATAAAGGGATGGAGGAGGGTGTGAATATTGTGCAAAGTATCAGAGAAGACTTTTAGGCTATTATAGGATGGAGGAAAAAGATATTCAGGAATCGTTCTGCCGTTTACCGGCCTCTAAAGCAAGTGAATGAATATACGGTATATACTGGTTGTCGGGAAAAATCCTTGACCTGCCAGCCTGCTTTGTCGGTGAAGTCATCCAGCTCGTCGGAACAATTATTCAATTCGGCGTGTCGGAACAATCATTCAACTCGTCGGGGAAATTAAAGTTCGGTCGGAACAAATATTGAATACTTGTGCAAACGGTACGCCATACTGGTTCAGGCTGAGGATTGGGAGCAAGAACTGGTTCTACTGGATCATCATGTAACTCAGGGAGATTGTCTTGAGCTGGTGCAGGTTCAGGTTCAGCTGCTGGCTGAGGGGCTAGAAGTGCGCCCTCTGCAATATCATCATCTGGGTCTTCCACTGGGAGGAGCACTTTGTGCATCTCATGTTAGAGTTGGTATCAGCCACTCTGACTGAAAGCGGACACAGTGTGCCACTCAGTGTGATAGCCAGAGGAGCAGTCTAGAACTGCAGTAGACACTTTCACATCTTTCACATTCTTCACACTTCACACTTCACACTTCACTATCACTTGGCCACTCAATGGCCAAGATGCTTTGTGCCACTTCCTTTGTTCTTTATACTCTTTATGTCTTTATCCCTTTATCCTCATCTCAATGGACGTTGTAGGGACATTCCCCTTTGTATAGAATACCATGAACATCCTGTAGCTGTATATAAGACCACCTCTGGTCTCTGGAAATATATCAACTTGTTCCCTTCATCTCTTGTAGATTCTAACAGAAGATATCAATTTACAAACTAAGAAATAATAAGTACTCTCTAATCTAGTCTTTTATATACTGCTTCTAAAGAGTACAGAATAAAGTATACACAGTAAAGATAAGACAGATAAAAGAAGATAGACTATCTTATGTGAGATGAATAGAGAATATGAGATGATAGGGAGATAAAGAATAATGAAGAACAGAATGGAAAGCAAAAAGAGGATTACTGGAATAGAGAGATACAATAAGAATAGATATCTCCAGGATATTTACAAGGAACTAGGCTCAGTTGGAAAAAATCAGTAGATCATTATGACAATTAAACCAAAAATAAAATGACCTGAGGTTCTCTAGTAACACAGAAGTCGCAGATCTGTGTCAAAGATATGTCTTTGGATATGTGGTAGAATGTTCAGATGGAGGCTGCATGCTTGTAACAGAAAGAAAAAAAGAAGAATGGAAATCCAGAATAAGAAAATAATATATAGAATGTTCAGAAATACAAGAAGTCAACATCTCTACAAATCTCACATCACACTCATACAATCTTTTCGTTCCTCACTTTCTACTGACCCTCTCTGCATTGTGAAAATCGCACACACCAGGGGTATTGGCTCATATAAACTTGATTTATGTCTGATTTACATGTAACCTTTTGTGGAAATATGAAATAAATGTATTTGATCGACTACATTCGGAATTATACAATTAAATAACAATCATGGTGTGCATTACATATGGTCACCACTTATAATTTACACTCTCCACTGGAATTATAAGNGGTGACCATATGTAATGCACACCATGATTGTTATTTAATTGTATAATTCTGAATACAGTTGACTGAAGACAATTATTTCATATTTCCACAAACATTCATATATANATAAGATTTAAATCAAGTTTATACGCTTGAAGCCAATGCCCCCAGTGACAAGGATTACAGTACTCATTCATTGTGTGCTTNTCTGACAACCGAATATGCACTTAAATGAAGTGTGAAGGTCATATGCATAGTTTAAGTAATTCAGATTGAATATAATCTATACACATATGTTGGATATTTGGATCCCGACGAATGTGCAATCGGTAGCACGCCAACGCTTCCTGCCTCATTTTGATCTTATCTATTTGATTTGAATGTTTTATATTTAGTCACTCATGTTGTGTAATCGTACGGTATGTGTTTGCAGCAATGCAATCCCCCCTTCTGCTGTTCCAAACGCCTTCGTGCGTGTAATTCCTACAGCACAATCCGCATGTCCTCCTCCCTTTCTACCTCCCGCAGCGATGGGCAAAAGTCTGACTCACCAATNGCATTGCCGNCACAAATTTAGACCCAAACTCGAACACAGTGTACTTTTTGTAGTGCCAGCCACTGCCAGGCGAACAGCATCGGATAACGAGATAACTATATATGACATGTGCAAGCAGCTGCTACGTATGTACTAACAAGACCTTCATCCTCGTCGCAGTAGAGCTACGATTATGGAATATAGGCGAAACACGAAGGACGAAGGCAAGAGGAAACTAGACAGACAGACATGGACAAGCAGAATGAGATGAGACGAGAACAAAACAAAAGTGAAATGTAGAACAAGACGAACGAGCAATAAAGAGACGAGGACAGTGACAAAACAACAACACGATGAGTGAATACTACAGATGGTCTTCGGTTCGTTCGAGGGCGGGGATGCGTGCACGTTCGATTGGTTCGTTCGGGGTCGTCATCGGTCTAGGGTACGGTACGCGGTCTAGATCTAGATAAATTATAGCGCCTGGTAGCTCCCTACACGCAATCGTCAGAGGAGGAACACAAGACAAACGGAAAAAATACGCACATATCCGAGCCTGCCAGTCCCCACTCCCCGTCGCCAGTATGCTTCCCGCAGGACTCAAGTCAATCGAGATCACTGCAACACCAAACCACGCGTTAGACAAACCGCAGACACAAAGACTTCAGGTAATACGCACCAGAATTCTTGTGGCCCTGCAGCATACACTGCACCACCGCCGTCTTCGCATCCCAGAACTGAACGCCGCGGTCCTTCGACCCAGACACCACCCACTGTCCATCATGCGACACAGCGACACTGAGCACATAGTCTTTGTGCCCAACGAAGTTCATCGTGCACGCACTCCCCTTCTCGCCGCCCTCCTTCCCGTTGATCGACCCACTGCGCTCACGTACGGCGACCTCATTGTCTTTCGAATTCGAGGACGAAGAGGCAAGCGCTCCCAAGATGGGCCTGACGTCCCAATACTTCAACGTCTTATCCAACGAGCCCGAAACGAGACCTTTTCCATCGGGTGTGAACGCAACGCTGTACACCGAGTCCCGGTGCCCTTTGAGCCTTTCCACCAGATCGCCTGTCACCACATCCCAAATCCGAACAATGGTGTCCAATGACCCAGCAGCAACAAGACGTCCATCCGGCGAAATGCACACAGAGGTCACACCCGCGTCGACGTTGTCCGGTTCGTTGATCGTCACTAGACAACGTATCAGCTAACAGGTCCGGATATCAGAGAGAATGCTACTCACAAACTTTGTTGCCCGCCGCTCCTTCTGACATATCCCAGATCCTCGCTGTCCTGTCTCCAGAACCGGATACAATTAACCGCCCATCGCGTGAAAAGTCTAACGAATAGATCTCTTGCTGGTGTCCATCGAAGATATGCCGGATCTTGCGTTTCGCGATGTCCCAGATCTGCAAGGACACACGTCAAAAGAGTTTTCGTAGAAGTTGGAGACGCTGCATACTCTGATTTGCTTATCCTCAGCTCCGGTCGCTAGCAGTTTGCCATCCGGAGAGAAACAGACACTCCGTATGTACAAGTCGCCCGTCTTGGAGGCCTCATCGTCGACCAACACACTAGTGTAAGAATTAATTCCTGAGAGTCGCGGTCAGGCGAAAATTGAACTCGCCAAGTCTTTGCACCCGTCTTCGTATCGTAAATCTGCGCCGTCCTATTGCAGCCCGTCGCGAGATACTTCCCGTCCGCAGAGAAGCGCACACAACATACGACGCTGAAAGAATTGCCATGAGCTCGGTCGGAAACAGATCAGAGAGTAATGGCAATGCGCACCTCTCATGCATAAGGGTATGTACAAGGCCGACATCCAGACTGCGATTGCCCTGGGAAGGTTCCTTTCCATCCTTGGGAGATGTCGGCGAATCTACGAAGGGAGCACTGTGAGCACAAGAATCCTCACATTCATATCTCACTCAAAGCTGGTAGCACTCAAGCGAACCAGCACCCCCAGGCACGGACGGAGAGAGCCGAATCGACTCTCCACTCGCCGGGATCTCGCTTGATCCAGCACGATCGGTCACAAAGTAAAACACCGACACGAAACAGACGCATATAAGAGAGCCTTTGGCCTACACCAGCATCCCTCGGTCGGACACGAGACCCATTGACTAGATACTCACCGAGATTCGGGTTGAAGATCGCAAACCAATCACTGCCCTCCTTTTTGAGCTCCGCGGGCACGCTGTGGGGATCCATACCCAAGTCCAACACGCCTCCTCCTAGTCCAAGTTGTCCGGGAGTCGGTGGTGGTTGATCTCGTTCGGATGATGTGGCTGCGGTAGGGCTGAAGGTGACAGGTGGCGGCGGTGCTGGATGCTCACGTTCGCGGGGAGAAGTAGGCTCATTGGCCGAGGGGCCTTCGCGTGAGACAGGTTTGACATTTCCGTTTGTGTTGGAGGTAGACACTACTCCGGGTCCACTGACGGAGGAGGAAGGAAATGGAGGTCCGGTATTCGTACTAGATGGTGGGGGAGGTAACTTCGGTGTCCCACCTGGTCCTTGTTGAGGCTGTTGGGGGGGAGGCGGGGGAGGGCCAAGGGATATTGTGTTGGGATGGTGAATATGCTGCATGTGGTGCATTTGTGGAATGGGCGGGAAGTTGTTATGGTGCTGAGATTGCGGCGGCGGCGGTTGTTGTTGCGGTGGGCCTTGAGGGTGCTGGGAGGGGACTGGTGGTGGAAGGGGCTGAAGAGAGGGAGAATACTCTGTGGGTATAAATCAGTCACTTGACGTAGACTTGGACATAGAAGTCATGCGTGAGACTCACCTGTTCTCTCCATCTTCCTAGACGCGCCTCTAGGTTCTGCGCCCTGCTCAGTCTTGATCCTCTTCCCTCCCCTCTCATCCCTAACGTCCCTGTCCCGATCTCTCGCGTCTCTCATTTCACGCTCTCTGATGTCTCTCTCTCGTAGATCCCGTATTTCCCGATCGCGCATGTCCGGTCTCGCATCGCGCATGGGTATATCCCTATCACTTCTCTCCCTCACGTCTCTGTCTCTCGCATCGCGCATAGGCACGTCTCTGTCGCCCCGGTCAGGCCGCGCATCCCTAGCGTCCCTCATGGATATGTCTCGGTCCCGATCCCTCTCTCTCCCATCCCGAAAATCCCTCTCGCTGCCCCTACCTGCCTCCCTCTCTCGCATCAAATCTCTGTCCCTCTCCCTCTCGCGCTCTCTTTCTCGCTCGCGCTCCGGGCGTCCATAAAAAGGGTCAGTGGAGGGATAGGGTCCTCCAGGTCCTGTAGGGGGAGGGGGACCTCCACCGACACCAAGACCAATGGGCGTTTCAGGGAGATTTCCTGCGTTCTGAGCTGTGGTGGACGGTGGAGGTGGCAGAGGTGCGAGATGGTGTGGATGTGGTGGCAAGGACGCCGTAGGGTTCAAAGACAGCGATAGGGCCGAGGGTCTGCCGAGGCCAATGCTCTCGCGACCGCTGCCCTCGCCACGGGGCGGACCTGGGAGAGGTCCCTCGCCAGGTGGCGGGCCTGCGCGAAGAACGGCTTCGCGGTCGCGAGCATCCCTGTCACGATCGCGTCCCAGAGAGGCAATCCCCTCGCGCGGTGGCGGAGGTCCATTGGCCGCCGCCCGGAGAGCATTAATTTCTGCGCGGAGGGAGCGGATTTCATCTTCGTAGTTTTGCCTGATTTTGCCATGCTGAGTTTCGAGTTCGTAGAGGGACGAACGGATGATGTTGAGTTCGTTGACCTGGCCTGTGACTTCAGAGGAGAACGCGTGTGAGATGACGGGGTAGTGTGGGGGGAGCAAGAACGGACCTTTGTTCTCGAAATCGTCGCTTTGCCCGCGGAGCATGTCAATCTCGCGTGCGATGAGATCGAACTCGGAACGAATGTTGTCGAACGACTCGTTCAGCCTGACGTGGGCATGCTGCACCTGGGGGGAGGGGCCGACGCCCTGAGGCCCTTGCTGGGTGCTGGCGCCTGCGGGCTGGAGGTGCTTGTGCTGGTGGTGCAGGGAGGCGTGTGAGACGGGGGAGGGCGGGGACTGGGGCTGACGTACGTTGTAGATGGATGAGGACATGGGTGAGCTCGTCGTCGTGGACGACGACGACGACGACGACGGAGAGGGTTCTTGTTGATGATGGGAGGAACGAGGAGAGTGACGAGCGACAGTCTGAGAACACTCCCTTTCCCGAAACTGCCCTGCTTATATCATCCGTCGCGCGTCACTGAATCGAAGATCTCACATCCCGCCGGCATGTCCCGTTTAGGCAACTGCTGCCGCATATATCCAAACACGTGGTCGAGCGTGAGAGTTTGCTCATTGCAGATGACCTCCGCCTAGACCGCATCGACGCACATCCCGCCAGTTTGCCGCACTTCAAACCCAGCGAATACTCTCCCATTCCCTGCTACAGTGCTACGTAGCTCTACCGCCTCGCGCTCATCCCAACCCACGTGACCAGCCCGAACAACAATGCCGTCGACGTCCACACACGCACCGTACGGCTGTACTCGTCGCTCAAATGCACATGCACCGCCGACGCAGGGAACAAGTACTCCTCCTCATGTCGAGTAGCGGCAGTCTCGTTGACGGGCCGAGGGAGTGCTCGTGCAGGCTCCTTTCGATGGACGACGGGCACGGCAGCCGCAGAATCCGCTTCAGAGACAGGCAGCAGGACCTCCGCTTGAGAAACCCCGCCAAAAAAGTCCGTGATATATGTCGAGTCAAGTCGGCGCGGGAACAGGTCTGATCGCACACCGGCTGTGGAATGGAAACGGTCAAAGGAGTATGTGTTGAACTACGGAGCGAGTAAGCACACACAGGGGAGCAGGAGAACGACGGATAGCTCACGAGGTCTTCCATGGTCAATTGACTCGTCTTGTTGATGCCCTCCATGTATTCGAGAATATAGTGCGTGTAGCTGTCAATAACAGCTATACCCAACTCATTGTCGTTCTCAAACTAAATCCGATTCAGTGAAACGAACTGAGAAAGGTAGAGCGTCACATACGGAGTAGCTCTTCTCGTCCAGTTCCGAAGATCCTGTTGCTAGGATGTTGGGCGAGTAGAACTTGGAGTACATAGTATTGGCCTGACATGTATCAATCATGAACAGAATCTCGTTATATCTATCGCAGTATTGATCAGCCTTGTGTGCAATTCGACACTAGCTCGAAACGCACCGTTTCTTCCGCCACATCTGCTCAAACGCATCCGCAATGTCGAACGCGCTGATCTCCTCGTCGTCTTGGAACTTGAGGAACTCGTTCCCGCCGTGCCCGGTCATATAGACAAAGATATTGGACCGGTCGTCCGTGAGGAGGCGTTTCGAGCGGGGTACGGAGGGCGGCACCCTGCCTGTAGACTATGAGCTATCTTGACACAGCTGACAACGAGGGCGAGCGTACCTGTCAACACCCTCAAGAAGTTCTCCACCGTGACCTCGTACCCTCTATAGTCCACCTCTATGTTATCTCCATACAGATCAAGGCTGCCCTCTCCCCCTCGTCCTCTTTCCGCACCACCCGCAGACGCAAACACGCACCCGGGGAACTTGTTCCGCATATTGCACGCCGCATCGTCGGAGAGCATGAGGATGATGTTCGAATCGGGTATGCCCAGACGTTTCACGGTGCGGTACATCCCCAGGGCGTTCGCCATATGCTAACGCAAAGCGTACGCATTCAGCACGTCTGCACTGGAGCAGCGATACGATGCACGTACTCGGTAGTTGAACCAGTATCTCGACGCACAGACCAAGACCGCCCAGTTGTTAGTGTGCCCGCTTCCGCTCCCTGTGTCTGGTTGAGCATTGTTGTTGAAGAATGTGTCTATGCGCTCGTCAGAAGCCTGAGACGCTACTGAAAGGCTCGTGAAGTAAAGAAATGATAGCGAAAGTAGGGACAGAGGAAGGTGCATTGCAGGTATAAATCAGAGTCGAAGTTGCTGACTCAGACGCTCGATGCTACCACGACATCTTATTTGTATTTACTGTCACCTCTGCACTGCAACATGCTCGTCATAACTCATTCACATTGCGACAAAGCTATTATGCATTCAAGATAGGTATCACGGCTGGTCGACCAAGAACGCAAACAACACGCTATCTCCAACGTCCAACACCCTTATCCCTTCCCACACCCGCAATACGCTGCTGAGGACCATATCCCTGAGTCCGCGGTTTCTTGACTCCGGAAACGGGCTCGCGATCCGTGCTTCTCGCAGGAAGCCCGCTAGCCTTGGGGGCAGACGTGGCGGAGGTAAATTCCAGATGGGATCGCTTGCCCGCACTGGCTTGCTGTTGCTCGGAGCGCGATTTCTGAAGCTCAGCTTTGCCAGTTGAAATCCGCAGGGCAGAAGGTCCGGGTTGTGCGGCCGAACGAAGATTTGCGAACGTTCATGAACAGCCCGGACGTCAGAAAAAGGAGGTTGTGGACATAGTCACTTGAGCACCGGGACCAAGCAATTACACTGGTGCACATACCGATCTTATCAGCGTACCACTCTGGTTTCAAATCATCCGGATCCCATATATCTTGCGGAAAATTCGTCGTCCGCTCGTCTACATCCACAAACTCAACTAACTTGGTGTAAAGGTGCGGGTTGCGGAAAGACCGATTCGACATGAGCGAGTCATTGAAATGTTTCGGATTCGTAGGATCCCTCTTGAGGTGATGAAACTGTGCTAGCTTGGCCTGTCCGCATAGTATGAAAACACGCCGACGGCTGATGTGAATGGAACAACGCACCTCAACATCTGGAAGGCAAGCCCCCGCGGGTGCTGGAGGAATCCCCCAATCGGTGAATCCAGAAATGGGTGGAGGACGGAGCAATGTGCGTATTCGCATAATCTCCTCAGGCACTTCAAGGTCCTCAACGTTCACGAGGGCATCGTCAGGCATTTGAAAGGTATCGGGAGCCTGGTCCGGGTCATCTGGAAGTCGGTTTCGCGGATGCGGCTTCTTCACAGGTCGTTTGATGACAATCTGCACTTGCGAGGGTCCAGCTACAATTCATGTTAGATCGACACCACGAGCGACAGTCGTGTTATGGGGGACTCACCTTCGGGTTGGCTATCAGCATGCGCGTTCGGAACAGAGTCCTGTCCGGGACAAAAACGGAGCGAGCAAAGAGGGAAACGGGGACCATGTAACGCGACCAGTGAATGCTCTCACATCAAATTTCCGTGAATCGGAATGCGCTTCAGAGTCGGAATCGTCGACGTCGCCATATCCGCCTATGCCTGTAACTTGCATCATAAGCTCGTGTTTTGAGAGGTATCACAGAGAAAACTGACCAGGTAACATTGCAAACTGTGGCTCTTTTCAAGTTTATAGATAAGAAATATTGAGATTGACTCTCTCAAAAACGAGTCAATGCGCAGACGTCTGAGTTCGACGGTTCCCGAGGCGAAAGGTGAATGATCATGAGTTCAAGAGAAAAGTCGACATTTCGTGTGACAGCTCACGCAAAGGACAATGTGACATCACGCTTCTTTGTCACGATGATGTCGATGCACGTGATAAGTCGAGATTTCCGTGAATATAACGCAGAGTCGAGAGTTTTCTCTTCCTGGACTCCTTTTCTTTCACACATTCCTCTCTACATCCCACATCGTACCATGGGTGTCCTCGACGTCGTTCCCGTATGTCCCGATCTCGTATTATCCTCGTTAATCAAACTTATCGATTGTATTTCTCCAGGCTGGTGTCTTGACTGGCGACAATGTCCGCAAACTCTTCGAGTACGCAAAGGAGCACCAGGTATGTCATTTATTAATCCATATACGTGGTGTCTGACTCAATGACTCCCAGTTTGCTATCCCTGTAAGTGAAAGTATGTTCGCGAGCTCGACGCGTTTTTTCTGAATTCAGCAAATCGGTATCTTAGGCTATTGTGCGTACTTTACGTTTGCCATTAGCATTCATATTCTCATCATACATCGATAGAACGTGACATCATCTTCTGTCGCCAACGCCGTTCTTGAGGCTGCTCGGTGCGTCTTTGACACTCGCAATCGTCGATCTGTTCTTGTCTCATTTCATTGGGGACGGCGTCAGTGATGTCAAGTCCCCCATCATCATTCAGGTCTCCCAGGGTGGTGCTGCCTACTTTGCAGGCAAGGGCCTCGCGAACGACAAGCAACAAGCATCTATCACCGGTGCCATCGCCGCCGCCCACCATGTCCGCCTAGTGGCGAAGTCCTACGGCGTGTAAGCACCATGACTCCGTATCGCTCATGATCAGACGAACTCAAACGAACGTGACATCTTTGCAGCCCCGTCGTCATGCACTCAGATCATTGCGCGCAGAAACTGCTCCCCTGGTTCGACGGCATGCTCAAGGCCGACGAAGAATACTTTGCCCAACACCAGGAGCCTCTTTTCTCTTCGCACATGCTCGATCTTTCCGAGGAGCCCAAGGAGGAGAACATCGAGACCTGCGCCAAGTACTTCAAGCGTATGGCCCCTCTCGGCCTGTGGCTCGAGATGGAGATCGGTATCACCGGTGGCGAGGAGGACGGTGTAGACAACACCGACGTCGACAACGCCAAGCTTTACACCCAGCCAGAAGACATCTGGGAGGTCTACAGCGCCCTGAGCAAGATCAGCCCCAACTTCAGCATTGCCGCCGCGTTCGGAAACGTTCACGGTGTTTACAAGCCCGGTAACGTCAAGCTTCACCCTGAACTGCTCAACAAGCACCAAGTCCACGCTGAGCAGAAGCTCGGAAAGAAGAAGCCCTTGTGAGTAGGCGGTCTAGTCCATCAAGATGCTTCGCTTCTTCCCTCATCTCCCTGCGTGCTGATCCCCTTCATGACACAGGTTCCTGGTGTTCCACGGTGGATCCGGTTCGACCAAGGATGAGATCAAGACCGCTGTCCAGAACGGTGTCGTCAAGATGAACGTTGACACTGGTCCGTGTTCCTAGTTTAGATTCGACGTCACACTCACATCGATGGATACAGATACTCAATTCGCCTACCTCGCTGGTATCCGGGTACGTCTATCCACAATCTGACGGAATTCGCAATGCTCAATTCTCTTCCGAATTATAGGACTTCGTCCAGAACAAAGCTGGATACCTCCAGACCCAGGTCGGTAACCCTGAGGGCGCCGATAAGCCCAACAAGAAGGTACGCCAATGATTGTGGCTCAACATACTCCGTATATGCTGACGCGTTTCTGTGATGCAGTACTACGACCCTCGTGTCTGGGTTCGTGAAGGCGAGAAGACTCTCTCCACTCGTGTCAAGGAAGCCTGCACCGACTTGGGTAACGTTGGTATGTCTGAACGATTTGATCGCCTTCACGAAGGGGAAGCTCAACACAACTTATCTTGTAGATCGTCTGTAGTTTATGTTGGGTCGCGAGCGAAAGAGGAGGAAATCAAAGCACTTGTTGTAACATCAATAGGAACATAATAAGAGCTGAAAATGACGATGTACTGTGATGTGAAATTCAGGCTTCGAACGTTTCGTCACGCCTGTTTGTCGCCACAATGTGTAACAAGCGCCCACCGGCCGTATGTGCGATCTTGATTCTTCTAAGTTCTTCACACAACGCCTTAGACTTCAATAAGCGTGTACAGCTCCTTTCAGAAACAAAATCCACGACGGTGACGGTATATCTCATCTCGGACGAATATCCCAGACAACACTCGATAGTATCGCAATAATGCAGTCTCTCACTAGAGCAGCCAGAACGTTTCGCTTCTCCCGCCAGCTACGAACCACAACCCGCTCTTTCTACGCCTCGTCTTCAAGACGCGCAGACCCATGGCCTCTACCCCATACTCAGACTCACATGGAGTCGACGACCTCGCCAACCGACGCACCCCCTCCAGAGCCGCTCGCCCGACCCAACGAGTCCGTGGACAAGATGCGTGCACGCCTGTTGTACCAAGCCCGAAAGCGCGGGACCCTGGAGAGCGACTTGCTGTTGAGCACATTCGCGAGCGAGCGACTGGCTACCATGACAGAGGGGGAGCTGAGGGAGTTCGACAAGGTGCGCCCACAGCTGCTTCTGAAGGCGTTTGCATCGCTGAATTGAATCTTTGCATGCGTAGTTAATGGATGAGCCGGACTGGGACATCTACTACTGGGCTACGGAGAAGAAAGCTCCTCCTGAGCGATGGGCACGTTCGGGTTTACTGGAAAAGCTGAAGGTACACGTGAAGAATGAGGAGAAGGTGGTGCGCCGGATGCCAGACTTGCATTAGCTACAGAGAGCTTGTTGTTGTATGTACTTCATCCAGCTCGCATTTTCAATGCCGCGGCAGTTCTGACTAGAGACCAGTAAATAAGAATCCAGGGATACCATGGCTTCCTCTAAGTAGGCACCTGGAATTTACCCAGATGATACTCTTGTGCCATATCTTCTAAACCAACCCGCCCTTCAAGAACGCTGCCAACTTTCGTCTATGAAAGTCGTTATTGTCTCCGGTCACACCGTATGCGTCGGCCAAACGGGTGAACCTGTCGTATATGATGCCATCAGGATTGGGCTCAAACAACAGTGCCGTGAACTCAAAACGGTGTACGCACCTAATGGCCATCCCGTTCGTAGGTCATGCTCGCTAGTCGGAAAGTCGATATCGTCCGGGAGGGAATCGCCATTCAGCATAGGCATCCTTGTCCAGACTCGACATGCCCGACATTCACTGTGAAGCACACCCGGATCAGTTACTCACTTTCGTACCTCATTGGACATGCCCACTCACTTCCTGATCGCACTCCCACAGTACCTTTTCTTGCTGCAGCATATCCCTGCTCAGTGCGTTCGCAACCCTCATCTCCTTCAGCTCCTCCTGCTTGAGCTTTTCCGCCCTCGCTTCCCTGGCCTTGCGGTCGGTCAGCTCCTCCCGCCAGTGCGCGAGTGACGCCTCCTGGTTTACCTCGATCTTGTAAAGGACTTTGATCAGTGTCACTAAATCATTCGACACCGAAGCCGTCTCTGTGTCCTTTTCCGCGGCGCGTTGTTTGCGTTGTCGAGAGACAGTCAAGCCCATTGTGGGATACGAATTGATGAAAGTGCCATCAAGAGGGGAGTACATCCTTCAAGAGTATTATGCTACGGTGATGGTGAGAAAACCTGCAGCGTTAGTTCACATGCCTTTACTTCGTTCAGATGAGGAATGTTTCGAACCTGACGACCTCGACAATTCCACCTCCGTCTCAAATCCCTCAGCTCCCGTGGGATCGTTCAAGTTCACGGTGCGTGAGCATTGGTCTAAATTAGGATCTAGCTAACTTCTAGCTGTGCGTTCATGTTTTCCGGTCTACGGTTGGGTGGTTTCGAAGAGACTGGCCAGGTCGCGTTTTTGCAGCGTGGACGAGGCTACGTACTTTACGGGATCCGAATGCGACGCGAAAACACCGTGGAAAGACCTGGGTCATTCCCAGGGTATTAATTTGCGAAGATGTACGTCTCACAGGTTACACTGTTGCTCTCTTATGCTGTGAATGCGTGTCTGACCGAACACCAGGAAGCGTCGTACTTCCCGGACCTTGCTGTTACGGTTCTAGACTCCCAGAAGGTACATATGACCGATCTTTTGCGAGGGCAAGTCACAGTGCTGCTAGTGGGCATAATGTCGACCAAGAAGTCTGAAGTAAGTCCCTTGCATGCTGTGGCCCTCTTCAGAACTCAAATGACATATTTGTCAGATTCAAAACAAGATATTTACCAACATTGCCTATTGCTTCTCTCACCCGTCATATTGGTTCGTCCGAATCAAGCTACAAGGAAACCTTCTCGAGTCTTTCCTCATCTCGCTCTTCGCCAAGAGGATCCTGCGGCAGATGCATGGGCAGCACTGGGGACGCTACTTCATGAGTGGTCAAAATCTAGAGTAAGTTCTTCTCATATCAAGCTCTCTTCCTACTACGCCTACCTGCTCACGCTTGACTGTTGAGCACGTAGCTACGTTCGCGACGACGTTGGTGTCACAAACAAATGTGGGTTGCGTCTTTCTGATAGATGAGAAGTACAAGTTGAAGGTCCTGCAGTGGCAGAACATCTGAATACTGCCACAGTCATAGCAGTGATACCAGTAGCCTGAGGAGTTTCAAGTTCGAGTCTGGGCCAGACTTTTAAAGGAGAGCTTCCACATTTTGGAGCCAAACCCTTATTATGGTGCTTGGAATTTTGCTATGGCCTACGTTTTGCTGGGAAAGACGCTTCAATTTTACGAGATTGTTGTCGAAATGGTGAGTAGCGGTGAGTCACGATGGAAAACAGAAAAAACACGCGCGCTCTTGTTTCCGACCTCGACAGTCTCAAGCAAAAAATTCGTGTCGCTGCTGCGTTCGAGTTTTCGAGCTTCGAGGTAAGTCACGACGTGTTCTGACTATCGTGCTAAGCTCACGCCGCGTCGCAGGTTGATATTTACAAAGACCACGTCCAGTCGACCCGTCGCCGGACCAGCTTGAGCCCCCCTCTCGAGTCACTTACCGGTAAACATTCCATTCAGATCCACCTTATCCACTCTGTTCATGACAGTTTACTGTAGACGTGTACTTACTCTATGTCTCAACCGCACGGCAGATATGTCACTCTGATCCTGCCTCGGGAGCTGGTGGATAGGATAGTCCATGACCTGGGCAAGGACGATTTTGCCACTTGTGCGCTGCTCTCGCAGCATTAGCGCATGTCGGCCCTCCCAAAATTGTTTAAAAATGTCGCCGTCATACACGAAAACAAGGACCATACCTCAAAGCACGATAGGGATGCCTTCAGCATGTTCCTAGCGTCATGCTCCTCGACCGTGGCTCCATATGTGAATTGTTTTCGCTTCGACGGCGCCGGGATGTTGTACGGTGACTCGCTTACAATTCAGGAACTCGACTCCGTCCTCTCCAAGCTGCCTAATGTGAAGGAGGTCTCCTTGGGTCACATTCGCCTCGCGGATGACTTGCCAGACGCACCGCTGGAATGTTGGCAACAACCCAAGAACGTGAAGATCCTCGAACTCGGGTACCTCCGCATGTCGGCCTCAATCTCTCTGAACTCAACATGTTCGCCTCCGTCGACAAACTCAGTATCACATCGTTGCAGATCTCGGAGTCCGTCCTTCCCATGGCCGACAACACTGGCAAGTTTCGTGAGGAGAAAAATGGGGACGCTTCGTCTGCGAGGATCTCAGATGACTTGTCTGTGAAGAGTGTGTTCTCGAGTGTGTTCTCGGGTGTGCTGGACTATGGAAAGAGCAACGAGGATTTTCTTCGAACTCTTTGGACGTCACCTAACGTGGACACCCTACGAGAGCTGAAAGTCGACTGGGAGACATCGCCAAAGTTATGCCGAGGTCTATTGCAAACAACTGGACACTCTATCAGCCGTCTTCATATCACTCCCCAGTATTTGACTAACCCTGGTGTAGATCGTGATGAACAGGTACTGCTAGCATATTC
This sequence comes from Antrodiella citrinella, assembly GCA_004802725.1. NCBI lineage: Eukaryota > Fungi > Basidiomycota > Agaricomycetes > Polyporales > Steccherinaceae > Antrodiella > Antrodiella citrinella. Next base: position 15,690 of record SGPM01000408.1, read on the forward strand.
CTGTCATGCAGTCAAGCTGACGACGGCTTCAGGATTTCTTTGGCCTATCGCACTGCACAACTCTTGATTCTCTTTCATTCACCGCAATCTTTGTCCACAAGAACATGAAGTCTACTATTTTGGACGACATATCCGATGACTTGTGGAATCTTCTCCTCAACATCCCCCCGACTACATCGCAACTCACAATCAACTTCAAATATTACTATCGCCAAAGTTTCGCAAACATTTTCTTTATAGAGCACCTTTCGTGGTGCGACATTGACGATCACCTCAGCGGTCTAGCCCTCAAAACGGTCACAATCAATTTTCTTGACCAGAGCGGCCCTACAAGAGGGGCTGGCTCGTTCGATCAAGAGATTGCATTGCTGTAAATGCATATGTCATATCTGATGGCCTCGGGAGTCCTCACTGTCTGTCAGCCATCGAGTTCCTGACTCTGTCGTGAGTGTAGGCCTGCTTTTTTTGCTAATGACAAGCCTCGTATGTTCCAGGTTCTCTTTGTGGAGTTTGAAGGTGGAGGTTTCTACTTGCGAGGAAACGCTTCTCGGATTCTTGGACAGTGGTGTATTGTGGTGTATACTTCTGCTGCGCGTTATCTCTCCACCCGTGGTCTGAGAAATCCGATTCTCAAGTGACTCGTAGTTGTTGGCCATCGAAGACGAGTCGTCCGGTTCATCTCTTCGTTTCACTGAATGAAAACGACAGGCGGTGTACGCGACCTCACGCGCATTCTAGAAGACCTGCGCACTTTCACAAATTTCAGTTCTCACTTTGGGGCGGGCGGTTCCCCTACGTTATCTTTATGGCCCCCCTCCCCCTCGAGTCTAGATCCGCAGACCCCGAGCAGGCAACTACAGTGTTAACATCCGTAGCCTGCTTCAAAGGACATCGCCGCAGTCTCAGGGCCTGTCATCTCCAGTCATCTTGTCGCCATTTGTTCCAGTCTGCGACCGCTCGGTATGTCAAGTACGGGTTCGGGCCAGTGCGATCTTCGAGTGCTTGTATGCGGTGACTACGTCTATCTATGTTGGTGGTGACTGCATCAGGGCCGGGTGGCACGAGACACCGATCCTGAAACTTGGCATTCTAGTGAGCGTACATAGCCCACGTGCATTGCTTATATCGTGATTTCCTGACCGTGGCTGCTTTTGAATGCACAGGAATTTGTCATCGTATCTTGTAGCGCTAGCAACACAGGCGCACCAAAAATCAACAACCTCGACAAACAGTGTCGTTGTGACGTCCAGTGCACATTTGATGTACTCGTCACATCTGATTCTAAGCCTATCGGCGAGGCTGGTACCCAGCCTCTGTGTCACCGTGAGTGAAGCCAGTAGCATGCCTCGTGGTCCACATCGAAACTGGTTTCATATGACGCAGCTGCAATGCCAACTTACCACACCTCAACCGATCTGAGGATCGAGTCGTCAACGTGCAGTATGCTGCATGGTGAACGAGGTCTGTTGAGATGACGCATGCAGGCAATGCATTCGAGGATGTGCAAGCCACGAAGCGAGCCAGAGGCTGTCTTATGCTCCGAGTCTGTTTCAACCTGGACGGGCGAGCGCCTGGGCTTCATGATTCACGCATATAGCGGACGATCTGAAGCTGACGATTTCATTTCAAAGACTGGGCTATTCAAGCACCAACGTCAGCCTCCCCCCAGTCAAGTTTCGATACCGATCGCCTCAAGGCTGACAAATTCGATCCCCGTCTCGTAGATATTTCAACTCTCGTGGGATCCTGCGCGGTGTGTAAAGATTGGTCCAGATTAAGATCCGGCTAACTTCTACTTGTCATCCTTCCAGACCGGTCTATTCCCTCGGACTCATTTCACTGTGTCGAAGTTCAATCTACTGTGTCATCTCACGATGCAGCGCAGCTTCATGCACGAATCATGCACGTCCTTTGGGTGATCGCAGTCTGGGTCCCAGGCAGATCATGAGGGCGCGACCGTCTGAACACAAAGAGATTAATGACCACGAGTCCATGACCATGGCAAGATCGTTCATGTCTCGGACCATAGATCAGCCAAGACATCGGACCCGGTGGTATGGAGCCTTTCGGGTGGTTGACCTGACTGGCACTGGCATGTAGAGGCTCATTAATCTTCAACTGAGCGGATTTCATGCTCATTGCAGGTATAGTGCAGGATCTCATACACCGCTCGCTGTCGCAACTTACAGCGTCGATGTGTCTTCAAAACGCACTGTGACCACGATCGCCCCCACGCACCGGACCGGACCCTCAGCCGACGATCGCAACCTGACAGTGACATACCTGTCCCACCCATCCAGACCCCCTGCGTTCTCTACTGCATCCACAGAAGCCCTTCTCCAGTCTTGAACCCCCCCGCAACCTATGATGCGAGAACCGGACTTTGATAGTGGTGGACGTGCAAATTCGCCGGCGGAGATCTGCGCTCTGGACGTATTGAACACAGTTCGGATCCGGCGGGATGTCCAATAGCAAAGAACAGCAACAACAACAACAACAACGTCCGCCATACATACGTACGTACCGTGTACGTATATGTGCAATCGGTTCTCGTTCAAGGAATTTTTCTCACTACGGATCGCGGTGAGAATCCCGATTCTGCGGAGACCTGCCACGAAGACTGAATGAGATCCAAATTCCGACGGTTCCACTCACCGGCCTGAGCAGTATCTGCGGCGAAGCACGCTACGATCCTCCGTTGAGAGTCCCGTTCACTGGGAAGTAGCAACATGGCGATCTGGATCGATATGACACGGTGGGAGGCGGGATGATCAGACAGGGTGTGGAGGTCCAAGGGCGTTATTTCAGACAGGGTGTTTTGAGGGCTCCGACGAATGCCCGGTGAGTTGTTGTCACTTGCCTCGAAGCTGCATGGGATATATGTAAACCGGTCAGTCAGACTCACGGACTATGTAATGGAACATACAACTAACTAACCAGTGACTCACTAACAGCAGGACCAATTCCCCAAGTTCCAATTGACTGTCAAGATGGTGAATGGTGAACGGTGGTAGTAACGTGCCGTTGAAGAATTTGAACTCGAACTTGATATTATTGCACTTGGTTTGGCACCGTCTGAAGACGACAAAGCCCCAATTGTGTGTGTGTATACCTGTCAACATAATGCTCACTGACAATTATCATCTATTGTCTTCCGTGTTCCCCGTCACCGTGCCTTAGTGTCACGGGGTATTACGGACCCACAATCTTCTCTTCCAGCGACGCTGGCCCCCTGTTGGTTCTGCCAATCGGTGAGAACTGCGGGGTACGTAAGACGTACAACGCGGGTGATTGGCTCGTTCAAACGATCACTCAGCTTCAAGTCGTTCACTTCAAACTTGAACGAACGACACACGGATGACGGTCATAGCGCCGTGCTGTGTGCTGCGTCATGCACGACGTAGCTCTTCTTGGGTAAGGTACTTATAACGCCGTCACCAGGAGCCGACAAACCACAGTGCCCTTGCCCTCGAATTCACCAAACCCAACCAAACAACGATGGCGTGGCGGATCACCGAGCTGGCCGACCGACCCCCACACTGATGATCGGACGGCGTGCGCCGCCGAACAGAATCAAGAACCATTCCGAGACTCCGACGACGGACGTTTCTTCGACTCCGGTCGCGGTTGCTGGCGAGGAGTTCCGACGACCGACGACAGACGATGTGGCGTCCCACCAGATCTCGTTGCCACTGATCACGATTCCCTGGCTGGTTGGAGGTGATTCCGATGCCCAACGACTCGTTGAGATCAGAGCTGGGAAGCAGAAGCGGTTTCGGTTTCCGAGCTCTGTGATCAGAATCTTGAACGTTACGCCTCGTCCGCTTGGAACTCAGGTGTGTTGAACCCTTGGGGGTGGCGGGTTGGCACGTGCGCGAGAGTGCGCGGAGACTGGTTCGGAGAACCTTCGAAAATCCTTGTTTTCTTAGTTCGTTCGTGCTCATGTCGTCGTCAGGCGTATGAACAATCAATCGAATTTCGAACGTCACCGTCAACAAGTGTTTGGATCCAAGTATAGATCTAGACCAGGTGTCGTGGCTCCGAATTCAAGTTGAGGGTATTTCGAATACGACGAGCTTATTAGCTAGCATTCACTCGTGCCAGCAGGCTGAACGCGTCCACCACGATGCGCCATTGAATCCTCGAACCTCGCCACGTGTCCGAGGACCCCGTCACTTCGGACGCCGACACGTGTCTAAGCTCATGTTATCACGACATGCACCGGTACCTTCTATCGATATACGAGCGCGTAAAGCACGCGTAGCAGATGTCCATAGATTTACGACACACAAACGACCTAGTAAACCGTCGAACATCCCCCCCTTCCTATGAATGTTCGGAACCAGAAAACAACGACGTGCATGAAGGTGTGAAATGAGCAGTGTGAATGAGAACGATGTGAACGAGTCTGAGAGCGGTATATCGATACATGAGAGTGTCCAAGAAAATCGAGAGAGCTAAAGAAAGCAGATTATAGGAGAGTGAAGCGAGGAAGTGAGCGAGAAGGAGGATAAGAGAAGGCGGAAACATGTGGTCTATGTGGTATAGCCTAAGAATGCAGAGTGTGTTTTTGAAACCCAAGGATATCATCAGAGCGGGGGACGTCATGAGCATGAAGGGAGAAATGTGAAGTCGGGCGAGCAAACCAAAAGACGGAAGAATAGAGGTGTAGTGTCCGTGTGCGCACGCATAGAAAAAAAAACGAAAGTAGTAAAACGAAAGCAACACACCATGACTGGAACACACTAGCTGACGACGACGCCACGCTTCCCAAACCACGCGTCTTCCTGCGACTGCGAGAAGAAATCGACGCCGACTTCAGCGAGAAGGGACGGGGAGGACTGTTTGCGCGTCGTCGGCAAGTACATACTCCTCGAACTCGCGACTTGCGTCTGCAGTCTCCTTGGATCTACAAAACGCGCCAACATCGATCAGCCTCCTTACTATACGCGTCCGAAAAATCAAAGACTTACTGAAAGACTGATTATTCGGTCCCGCATCCCTCTGCATCCGCCACTGCAGCCCCTGCGCGGGCGTCATGACCACACCGCTCCCCGCCCCTGGGATCTCAAACGGCATCTCCTCAGCCGCATGGTCGTTCTGAAACAGTGGGACACTGAACGCGTCGTGGTCGAGCGAATGGTGGTGGTACGCGTGTGCTCCGGGCCACCGATGCGACGCGTCCGCCGGGTCTTCGTGGAGCGTATACAGCGCGGCGTCCGACGCGAAATCCGACGAGGCAGAGGGGTGGACGGGGTGAGAAGGCAGCGGGACGCGTTGGTGGCGTGCAGACCGCCGTAAGGGCCTATGTTCCGGGCGTTTTGCATGCACACTGGGCATAGAGCGGGAGACAGACGGCCTCTTGACGTCTACGTCCATCTTATCGTCCTCGTCCTCGTCCGTCGGCCACCCAGGGAGCTGCCACTCGATATGCACAGGCTCCTCCTTGAGCGGCCCGACCTCCTCGCCCAACCACGTCAAACACGGGCCCTCGTCCTTGTCCTTGCTGTCCTTGCCCTTGCCCTTCTTCCCTCCGCCGATGCTGCTCCCCGCGTCGTCGTCGAACGACACCCCCATGGACACCTTGACGCCGTTGTGCACGGCAAACGGGTTCAAGCGGAACACGCCCATCATGCGCTTCATCTCCTTGCTGGCCTGCGTCGCGCGCAGCGGGACGGTGGTGGTGAGGGTATGGATCTCGGCGGGGGACGTGAACGCCAGCGATCGGGCGTCGGGCGAGTGGGAGGAGCGCGAGGGCGGGGACGGCGGGGAGTGCATCTCGAAGACGAAGCCGTCGATGG
>SGPM01000409.1:0-21464 GCA_004802725.1 Antrodiella citrinella
CATTGATAGACTTTGGCTTAGTATGAGGTAAGAGATGGATTGTATGGTGATAAGAAATTTGATGGTAACAAATTTGTATCAAGACATGTGTCTATCACAATGCCTACCTTGCGACAAGACCCTCCACGGCTGCGCGGGTGGAGGGTCTTGATATGAGACTAGCGCGGGTGGAGGGTCTTGATATGAGACTAAGAGACTCAGTGCCGTCTTCACAGTTGGATATTTACAATAGATGCAAAGCAATATAGCAAATTAAAAACAATATAGATGTAAGGTATAAATCATAGCAGAATTAAGCTATGTGCTTGCGAAGGCCAAACGTGAAGGGTTCATCGTGTATGGGATAATGCACCGCTTCTTCCCACCCTCTGTCACTGAACGAAGGCCTACGGATACGTGCACGGTCTTGCCATTCCCGCGGACTTTTATCTCGTGTTTGGCGATCCATTCCACGGGGTCGACCGCGAGGGCTTGGTCCACGCGTCACAACATTGGCGGGAACAAGCTCCTCGAGAGGACGGCCGAGTCGAAGCATTGCAGATGCGTGTGCGCACTCGTTGACAAACTCGCCGAGCGTTCGTGCATTTATACTCATCGTTGTGCTCTGATTCAGAGGAAGAAGTGAGCACATGGAAAGCCTGGGAGAAGATATACGACGCACTCGGTTGACAACGAAGGGATCGGGTACGACGAATGGTTCGTCTACCCACTGTTCCGGTTGTCGCAGAGATGGAGTGGTCAGATCAACTACGGCAAGGTCGACTGAACGTTCGAAAGGAGGCGGTCGCCATTCGCGTTCAGTGTACTGCGGAAAAGCAATCCTCAGTACCACAACCAGAAATGTTTCACACATGTGAAGACTCACGTTATTTTCTTCGACATGCCTACCGTTGTAACAATGATGCGTACGGAAATCCATCCAGCAGTCTGTGCTTCTACGCAAAGCGCCGCCATCTCGCACACTCAGTATTTGCCCGTTGTAATCGAATTCTTCCGCAAAGTACCTTCAAGGACGTTTGTTATCACACGCATCTTCGTTCAACACGAGCAAAGACTTACGCGAACCACATCCTGAGTGCCCCGTTGACTGAAAGCTTCTTGGGAACCCAATCGTCCATTTGACCATAGCGAATGTCGCATCTTATCCTAAGTCCCTTCTTACCCTTAAACCAAAAGACCTCGCCTTTTCTCTCATCTGGAGGACCCTGGACGACGCTATGCAGATTAGGTAGGTAGTCCTTCGTCTGCGTGGTCAGCGGACCAGTCAGTGAACTGTAGTTCGTCGACGGTGAACATACTAATACACACCTGGAACATCGCAATGGTCATCAAAGTCAACGCATAACTCCCAAACGAGGGAGCACGGCCGATTGCGCCTGAAGCGTCATTCAGACCCAAGCGCCCTGCCCACTGCTTGAGGAAGACAAGCAACGGGCGCATCACGGGGAGCAGTTCACAGTATCGACTGATCAATGTCGCTCCAGTATACCCCAACCTGGAGTTGATGTTTATGTCTCCTGTGAGGCCTGTCATCGGATCTTTGAACCTGACTACATAGAGGAAAATCGGATCAGACAAATGTCAGGTCATCAGAGAGAGAAAAGAACCATACCTATCGGTACTGTTGCTTCGGGTACCGGCACAGCACTGAAACCAGCTTGATGCAAGGCTCTGGCTACCTGCCTGTGTAGCAAGAAGCGGATGAATATGATAACGCGTTGTCATTCAAAGCGCATTCACCTGACGTTATAGATGACTGGATCGGATCAATGACAACACAAGCCCGAAAACTTACATGATGACTTACCAGGTAGTATGCTGTCATTCGGCGCAATTCCAGTGGAATTTGTAGGGTCCTAGATAATGATGGTTATTGCAAAGGACGAGAAATCCCAAGCAACAGTTAACGTACCATAACGGTGAGGTCGAGATCACTCGTCGCGCTGTCGATATTATACGCCGTGCTGCCAAAAGTTTGAAGTGTGTATTGCTTCCCGAATACTTTCTGCAATATTTGTTGAAGTCGATTCATAGTCGTAGTGCGTTGCATGTGTCTCAAATCGGTAGGGCGGCTTTCCTGTCGATGATACCTATGTCACTGTACCGCTCAGAGCAAAAAATAGAGAAACCCACACGGTAGATCTTTTCGAGCGCTGCAGAGTAAGACTCTAAGATACCGATTCAGATATATGCATCATCAAGCATTGCGGAGAACTCACTCGAGGGTGATATCCTTCCGAGTGTAGAAGCAAAGATGCCCCCTGCTGGGCATCCACGATCCAGCACCTTTAAAGTCTGTGCAGCCTGTCGTCCAAAGGTATACCAGTAGTCATTAGACATGGATATGGCTACCCTGGCAAGGTTCTGACAAAACAGTCACTTTAAGATATTTTGCGCATGCTGATTCTGACGTACAGAATCAAAAGGGCCAAGTGTCGATTGTTCAAAGCCCCGGCCCCGGCCACCGCGCAAACTATTAAAGGCGTTTTCTCGTGTTTCGTTGTAGAAGCTTCAACTTGCTATGAATCTCCAAGCATTGCCATCATCATCAATCAACGCACCGTAAGAAGTCTATAAAAACGCGACGGATATGATTCGTCCATACGCCATCAACTGGCCAGCCACAGAAGGACAGATCCGGCAACCAAGAAGACAGTTTGTCCGGGGGTACCCAATTGTACTTATAGAATTCCGTTGCCTCTGTCTATAAGCACGAATGAGGTAGGATATGGGCCAGGATAGATTCAACATACTTTTAGGAACCAAAGAACCAATAGGGGTATCCAATGTGGCGGAAAAGATCGCAGATTTCCCCCTGTAGACCAGAGATAGACAAGCGAAGATAGTATCTTGGCTCGTGGATTTCGTTCCATCTCGACAGCTATCAGGTGACCTAGCGTTCCCGCGGGCCTGTTTGAAATCGAGAGCGAGATGTTGGTAGCCGGGTAGAGATCTAGCGAGACAATAGGTGCATATCCACGACGATCCTCCAAGTCGTGTAGAATGTCCGACGGATCCTGCATGGACAGGCGACTGCGAGGAAACGCATCACTGGTCATTGCGATGAGACCTGCAATTTGCTTTTCAGAGAAACGACCTGGCTCCGACGGAGCCTCCTCCGAGGCCTTGGGAACACTGCATAGAGAGCTGTCAGTCAGAATGATGTGTACACCTGACCTGGCTCGAAGCTCGAGGTGGCTAGCTTGACCAGTCTCCGCACATGTATTCAGACACTCGTGCTATCACAGTAACGGAGCAAGGACCAGAAGTGGCATAAACCTTGCACTTGAGAGAGATGTAACTCACGCGTCTTTCGGCTACAAAACATTATTCAGCAGGGTTCTACACTAGATCGAGAAAATCACGTACTGCCAGTATGAATTCCAGTGGAATTTCCTGAAGCATATCCTGCCGCCAATTTTGCATGTGCTGGACATTAAAATGGTCTGAGAGACTAGAAACATAGGTAGCGAGTGTCGATGCGTCCTCAGGTGTGGGCCGACCGCTAGGATGAACGACAAATGTCCCTTTTCGTGCACCCTGATAATTAAAGATCACCGAGATGACTTCGCCGCCATTAGAATGAAACGCACCGACAACATGAACTCGACATCCTTGCTGAACCTCTCCTCGTAGGAACGTAGTAGTCGGGCTGCTGGTCGTGTTATGATTCCACGCGAGGGTGCTGGGTTATGAGGGATCCATTGCTTGTGTGCTCGGACAACTAAACAGTGCTGTACGCCCAAAGGCCTAGGTTTCAGCGATGGCACGCGGTGCATATAGCACGGTCAGTTTGGTCGAGTCCAGGTTGTGTGCGCACTGGGATAAGTTCCCTGATCTTCGTGTCGTATATCGCGTTGCGAGATATCTTATTTTCAAGACGGCCGTAAGTTGGTCAGAGTCAAACAGAAGTAAAGCAAGTCTGCCAGTCAAGTGGCAAAAAGTAGACCAAAGTCGGGGACAGGTTACAAGAGCGCCCATGCCACGGGGAAATAGACTTCGGCGATTGCCGTCACTTTCTCAAAACTTGTTCTCGTAGCCGTCCCCTGGCCGCCCTCCTCATCCGAAAAGCTCAGCAGCTGCAGAGCCCCGTCCTTTCGTCTTTCATCACGTTCTTCCCCACATCGACTGTGTCAATCTACCTTTAGAACATGGCACAACGCTGGGAATCAGACTTCGAGGACGATCTACAGGCCGTAGACCTCAACCTCGCGATCGGTACTTACGGTCAAAATGGTATCTACGAAGATAGTGGGTGTTTATCTGTTGTAATCTAACAGTATTGTTGACCCATATTTCTTGTGATCATTAGCCCAACCTCGTATAGATGAGGCTACTCTTCTCGCTGTGCAACAGCAGATGGCTCAACAAGCCGCTTTTTCCGTTCTTCCCGATGAGGTCAAACGAGTGAGTATCTTCCCTTGAGTTTTCGGGAATGAGCCAGACTTGACTCCCTATCAAATCTTAGTTCGTAGTTCGCTTCCACCAAGCTGTCCTCGACAACAACCTCGCGGAGATCACAGTCGCATACGAGAGTGGATGGAATAAGTTGACGGAGAAGTACTACGCAAAGATCGAATGGCCGGAGGCGGAAGTCATCGCACCACTGGTGAACGATGGTACGTGTCTCATAATCTTCTCTCTCGTGCGGACTGCTCAACTCAACTTTGGAATGGCAGACCAAATCTTCCTCATTCTTTACCGCGAGTTGTACTACCGTCACGTCTACTCCCGGCTCCAACCCGACATCGATGACCGATTCCACTCTTACGAAAACAGCTGCGAGCTGTTCAACTACCTGCTCAGCGAGTCACATCCCCCTCTGACTTCATCCAATTTTCCTCACCCTTGCTCCCATTCCCAGACTCCGAAGGTCCCGTCACATTGGAACTCCCCGAACAATGGCTGTGGGACATCATCGACGAGTTCATCTACCAGTTCCAATCCTTCTGCGTCTGGAGGTCAAAAGTCAAGTCAAAATCCGAGGAGGAACTCGGTCTGCTCGCAGACGCCGGCCAAGTCTGGAGCTCTTACAGTGTCCTGAACGTCTTGTACTCGCTCATCCAGAAGTCGAGGATCCACGAGCACATGGCTGCGTTGCAGGAGGGGAAGTCGCCGGCGGAGATCTCGTGAGTGCTTTCGCTTGATAGGATGTCGGAAGGGGTCGTTTACGTTGTACGTGTCTTTTTAGGGAACTTGTAGGCGAGTACGGGGTCCGCCCTCTGTACCGCATGCTAGGATACTTCAGTATCATCGGTCTGCTCCGCGTACACAGCTTGTTGGGTGACTTCACGTTGGCGTTGAAGGTGATGGAGGGTGTCGAGCTCAACCAGAAGGTACGCGCGTCCCTTCTATCATCTGCGTCCATCTGACTTACCAAACCATCAGTCCCCCTTCACTCGCGTCACGGCGTGCCATGTTACCACATACTATTATGTCGGTTTCTGCTACATCATGCTGCGCCGGTACCCCGACGCCATCCGGACGTTCGTGTCGATCCTCAACTTCATCCTCCGTATGCGGCAATACCACACCAGGAGTTACCAGTATGACCAGGTAAGTTCGAGATACCATGTTGCGCTCGTACCACTGCTGAGCAGTTTTTCGCCAGATCAACAAAACCGCGGACAGGATGTACGCGCTGTACGCCATCTGCAACGCCCTCTCGCCGAGCAGACTAGACGACAATATCTCCAACATCGTCAAGGAGCGTTACGGCGAGCAATTCAGCAAGATGTCCAAGGGGTGAGTGATCTTCCTCGCAAGCCACACGGCACCACCTATTTACACTATCAGCAGTGAGGAGGGCATCCCCGCCTTCGAAGAGCTCTTCCTCTACGCCTGCCCYAAATTCATCAACGCCAACCCACCGCCCTACGACGATCCAGAACTGCTGAGCATCTACCTCAACGACTTGCCCACCGAGCCCGCACAACGCCACCTCTCGCTCTTCCTTTCGGAAGTGCGCGCGCAGGCGCCCGTCCCGACGCTGCGCAGCTTCTTGAAGCTGTACACGTCTCTGGACGCGACGAAGCTCGCGAGCTTTTTGGACGCGGACGAGGAGGAGATGGTGCAGCAGCTCATGGTGATGAAGCAGGCGAGCCGGAGCGTGAGCCGCGTCGAGAACGAGAAGGGGCTGTTGGATGGGCAAACGATGCCGACGAGTGATTTGGATTTCGTCATCGACGAGGTACGTCTCCACACACGATCAATCACACTTTGTTTTTTTTCTCTCGCATGCTCACGGTGTGCTCGTGCGCGCAGAACATGGTCCACATCGCCGAATCCACCGTCGGACGCCGCTATGCCGGGTGGTTCATCCGGAACACCGAGCACGCCCAGCGCGTGTTCGACACCGTCAAAAACAGCCCTCTCCCGCCCAAGTCCGGGTCCGCGCAAACCCAACACCAACCGTCTCACCGCGAGCGTGAAGGCGGTGGAGGGGGAGGTGAACGGGGTGAGCGCGGAGAGAGGGGAGGAGACCGCGCGAACGCTTCGGGAGGACAGAAGAACGCGGGGCACAATAAGGTTGCGTGGGGAGGCGTCAAGGTCAACTAGGGGGGTTCCTCTGGTGTGTGTAGCCTTAGCTAGTACTGACTGCTTTGGGTTCGCCCTGTTGTTACTTGCGACTGTCTTGTTATGAATGTTGTATTGCTTGTAACGCGTGTTCTGGTCCATGTGTGAGTATCAAGCAGTCTGCATGCGTACTTACGTTCAGTGTGACAAAGGTGATACGGAGATATGCCGAGGACGGATGGATAGACGTCAATCATGTATGAAATGGTATATAGTGTAAGCAAACAAGTAGCCAGTCCCTCTATCACGTCTTGAACACGATGATGAGAATGAGCAGAACGAAAATAAGCAACCCAATCATGAACGTCGAACCTACACAAAAGCACAAAAACAACACGCAATCAGCACCTCCGCAACACACACACACACACACACACCCCGCGCTCACAACCAAAACAAAAAAAACAGCACTCACCATTCTCCTTCGCCCCCCTCACCACCCTCTCCAACCTCCTCCTCGCCCCACCCAACCGCCCCTCCGTCCTATCCACCTCCCCATCCAGACCCTCCAGCAGTCCCGCATGCACGTCCAGCTCGTCGTTGATCTGCAGCGAGAGGCCGTGCTGCCGCGTGATCGAGCGCGAGAGCGAGTCGAGGTGCACGTCCTGCGAGTCCATGAGCTGGCGCTGCGCGAGGAGGAGCGTGGCGTCGGAGGGCGGGGGGTCGGCGGAGGTGTACCCCGCCTCGGGGTCGTCGGTGTATGGCGCGAAGGGGCCGGAGGGGTCTGGGGACGGTGAGTGTCCGTGTCCGTCGTGGTCTTTGTAGGTGGGCGGAGGGTTGGGCGGTGTCGCCCGAACTAGAGAAGAAGACGAGGAGGCTGCGGAGGATGGGTCGTCGTGTGTATGTAGCGCAGGTGCGGGTGACAGACTACCCCAGCACGAAAGCACAAACGAGTCAGCATACACCCTTTCACCTTCACACCCGAAAAAAACACACATACCTCTCCACACCAGCCACCTCAGCCTCCCCACCCAACATCCCCCTCATCCGCTCATACTGGCTCTTCAACAGCCGCACCGCCTCCCCTTGACTCGCATTACCACTACTCCCATTACTGCTACTTGAACCCGCTGAAGCCTCTAACGCAAGTATACCCGTCCGCAACGCCTTGAGGTTCCGCGCGATCTGCGGCAAGTGCAAATTATTAGGCCCTGCGGAGAGGGTCTGGAGGCGCTGCCGCTCGAGCAGGAGCGACAGCGTCTGTGTGGATTGGGAGGTTAGTTTGGCGAGGGTTGCCATCGGGAAGTCTAGAGACGGTCAGTGCTAGTGGGTTGTCTTGTCTTGGAGGGTAGGTAAGGAGGGAGGGTGGAGGGAGAAGGTGTGTTTGGTTTGAGTTGAGTTGAGTTGAGTTGTTGACAAGCGCAGCTGAGCTGCGTCGCGTCAAGCGATGACGGACATCGTGTGACTCATCACCTCACTTCGTCAACACACACACCAACGTCCAAGCGAATGCAGAGCGAGTAAATAGGACAAGACGACGGTAGTTGTTTAATGTTACATGAGTATCAGAACGTTATGAGGACAGACAGGCACACACGCGAGGGCGATCGAATAATGTGAGGGTAGACGGTAGACGGGGATGAGGAGACAGAAGGCAAACACAGAACACTGTCCAAGATGGATAGAAAGAAAAAAATAAGAGAAAGCAGAACAGAGAAAGAAGAGACAAACCACAAATAAATTCCATTTCCTTCCTTCCTTTCGTTTCTCACATTGACTTACACTTGAAGACACACACCAAAGTTACATCTCCATCTCCATCTCCATCCCATCCCACTCCTCCTCAATCTTCGCCTCACGCGGCTTCGACGCGACGACACCCCCCTCATACTCATCGCTCCAGCCCCTCGTCGCACTAACGCGTCCCCGCGCAGTGAACCCGCCACTCCCATACACATCCTCCTCCCCTCCCTCCACATCCACCATCGCATACCCAACCTCGCTCTCCTCATCCCCCTCGTCGCTCTTCGACGGCACACTCCCCGAGCGGCTCCTCGACCCCGACGTCACCGACACCGAGCGCACCGACGATCTCGGCAACGACCACCCCGGCGAGCTCCACGGGTCTGACGTGACCGAGTGCGCCGTCGTGTCGCGGTACCCCGTGTGGCTGATCGGCACGGGCACCGGGACCGCAGCGAGCCGGCCGAGCTCGGAGCCGGTAGGCACACCGAATATCCCTGGTCGGACGTGCGTGACGTTCCCCGAGGACGGGACGCTGTAGTCGTGCAACCGCGGGCCGGTAGAGAGAGGGCGCGAAGGTGGCATGATAACTGAATGGCCTGGAACCGAGCTGGACGTAGGGTACGCCGGCCTCGCATCCAGCGACTTCGTAGGGACCGAGGGCGACACTGAGGCCGCGATGGACGGCGGGGGCAGCGCGCCCCCGGACAAGAACGACGGCCACAAGGACCGGTCTTCAGGCAACGACGTGCCCCCACTCGCGCTCGGCGAGAGATGTGACAAGATGGCTGCAGCCTGTATATATGAGATGTCATCGAGATGACGAGAAGCATAATTAGAGGAAGGTCGTGTTTCTGACGTAAACGAAATTATCGCGATCTGAGGGAACTGACCTCGAGCAACTGGACCTGCTGGTGCTTGCTGAGCAGGAGCTTCGACGCCTCGCGCCAGTGCGGAGAATGCTCCCAGCCTGTCAACACCGCGATCGAAAAAGTGCGAATCAATAGGGAACCCTCGCAGTGAAATTAATGAACCAGAGATACTCACGATGCTTGATAAGACAAGATGGGTGCCGATAGACCTGAAGTGCACATACAGTTGGTATACAATGACCAGGGGGACAAAGCGTAACAGGAGATCCCACACACCTTTGAGCAGCTCTCGCACTTGAATATCATGCCTCGCTTCTTACCATTCTTGATCGTGATCCCACCAGCGCTAAGTTCCGTAGTCGTCGGCTGCTGCTGTGCATCTTGCACCGACGCAGCATCGTCCTCGTTTGCGTCCGAAGCATCGTAAGCGTGCTCGCCCGTGAATCCGTGTGCAGGCGACGTAGACAAGGACAGTGTGGCGAGGGACGTCAACGCAGACGCCGCGGTCGAAATAGTGACAGCCCTGCATTCACAAAACCAAATCAATCACCGCTTCCCCGAACAAACAAACAAAGCAAATTACACCGCAACGACCGAAGTCCAAGCGAGCGCAATGTGAAACGAAACAAAGAAAGTAAGGAAAGAGAGACGTACGACGGTCTGCTGGCGGCCTCCCTCGCATCGCTGAGCCTCCTCTTCGCCACGCCGGTCGACGACATCCTCCGATGTTTCATGCTCGCATGCAGCTTTGCGCTCCCCGCCGTCGTCAGCGAGCTCGCAGTAGTCGTAGTCGTAGGGGTCTCGATCCGCTGTGCGCTGGCAGCTGCTATAGACAGTGACAGCAGGCTCGTCTGCATACCAAACCACATCAGCATTCCGCATCAATGGGGGGATAGGGTGGGGAGACGTACCGCGGTATCAGCAGATGCAGACATGGTGGTGGGTGTGGTAGGTCGGGTGGTGGAGAGGGAGAGACAAAAACCAGAGACGGTATACGGGAAGCCAAAGAAGCGTGAGATGCAGCAGCAGCAGTGGTACCGTCCTCGCACAGACTTATCCGCATGCACCGACGCTTCAAAGACGAATACCAAGTGTGGATATGAATTTTCGCGGGTAGACACGCATTCAGAGGACGGGTGCCATGGTGAGGCGGATTAGGAGTGTGGTATGGTGTGGTGAGAGAGTCGTGCAGAGGCTCAGTGTGAGCTTGATGACTTTCCATAATTTCCTGTGGGCGTCTTCCCCGTCCGTACCACACTTGAAACCCCGCTCAAATTTGTGACATAGGGGTCACGCACGCCATATTCACTCCACCGCCTCGGCCTTCGAACGTGCGTGACAGAACAGAACGCAGGTCGCGTGGCTAGCATTTCTGCACAGCTCGAACGTCGATAACAGGCAAGGAGACAGCCCAACCGAGTATGCACGCAGCACGTCATCATCGCACTCCCGTCACCCGTCACACTCGTCCACCTTACAGCCCCCACCTTCCCCCTCAAAAACCCCGCACACTCACCCGAACATCTCCCAAAGCACGCCCGACTGGCAACCTTCCCTAAACAACCTCGCCTCCGCCAATCGCAAACTCTATCGCTGCCGGCCGAGATTATCGATTACGTGAGCCGGCGGGTCAGAGGCGCTCTAAACCTTCTGCGGAGTCTCAGTCATAGTGTGGGGCATCAACAGATTTGAACTCAACCTTCGAACAGAGATGGTAGAGTGTTGCAGCTCCAGGCCAACGGTTCATGAATTCATTATGCACAACACTGAAATCTGCGACGGCGAAAACCACGAGTCCAAGGATCGAAGCTTGAAAGGGGATACTACGGTACAAAGAGATTCGGAAAGCTTGATGATGGGACGCGTTATACTTAGCGATAAGTAGCGAGCGAGGATGCGAAAAATGCGAATCAGAGGCCGTCCGGTTTTGCTATGTGCAAGTCTAGGACACAATGGGGAAAGGGAACCGAGAATCTGCTGCGAATGGCGAAGAGAAACAGATAGACGAGGGTAACGCGGGCGATTCAGAAAAAGGCTCCTTAGGCTTCAAGCAGCGGAGCCCATGACGAGCCTCTCAGACTGTTCAGAGCGCAATCGGATGTCGCACTCAAAGGGGTTAGGTTGCCTTCACACACATGACACAAATCAGCACAACTTCAACCAAAGGAGAGGATGAAGAGAAGCGCGCACCGGAAGACGGCATTCTCAAAAACGACCACAGGCTCAACCGCGTTCCCAGCCGCGTCCTTCGCCCTGGTGATATCAAACGAGCTAATCATCGAGGTCATGACGATCCACAGCGACTGTTCAATCAAATGCATCCCCGGGCAGCGCCTGTCAGATCATACATCACTTTAGCATAACACTTCTAATTCACAACGAAACAACACCACGCACCGCCGTCCGAAACCAAACACGTAGTTGCGGGGATCTCTGCGTTTGGCAGTGACCTCGTCCACGTCTTCCATGAACCGCTCAGGGCTGAACACTTCAGGGTTAGGATACACCTCGGGGTTGCGCAGCATTTTCCTATAAAAGCGATCAGCTTCATCATGACTCGCCTTGATCATGAGAGAGAACACGAAAACGTACCAGACGTTGGCGAAGACCAACGTACCCTTGGGCAGGAACATACCGTTGTAGACATCATCCTCCATCAGCCTATGGGGAAGCCCTGCAGATCTCACGCATGAGCTTGAGAACGCGTGACAGGGGTGGTTGGGGGGTCTCACCAAGGGGGACGGCGACACTCCATCGCAGGAGCTCGCTCATCAGGGCTTCGACGAACGGCAGGGACGGCCTGTCCGTGAAAGTGGGGAGACGGCCATGTCCGACGACGCTCTCAATCTCCTCTTGCGCGCGCTGCATCATCTCGGGGAACTGAATCATCGTCAAGATGAAGTGTTGCACGACGGTAATGGTCTGCCAAATGACGCGCGGAGATGAGGATTTCGTGCAACACAGGACATGAAACACGCAAAAATGGAAGACACGCACGGTATCGAGGCTGGCAGAGTACATCGAGTTGGCGGTCCACCGGATATCGAAGTCCCGCTCGCTGTCTATCTTGTCGCCAGCTTCTTCGAGCAAAGTCGAGCAGAAGCACGACAACGCCGTGCCATCAAGCTAGAAAAAGAGAACATCTCAGAACCTGTAACACGAACACAGAGAAGGAAAGTGGCGCACCATACGCTGTTTCAGGGCCTCGTATGGCTTGTCCGCGAATTCTTCCATCTTGGCCTTCCATGTTGCAGCCTTGGCTTTGAAACCGGCACCAGGGAGCCAAGAAGGCAAGTGTTGCACTGCACTCTCCTCAGCATGGTATTACCAAAAACAAAATGAAGGTGCACGACTTGAAACTCACAGGCAGGGAAAATATCGACAGGCCAAATCCCTCCACCGGACGCGATTTGATTCGAAAGAATATCGACGCACTCCGTTGCCAGGGCGAGACTGGGGTCATTCTCCGATTTCACCTGGTAACCATAAATGACGAGCAAAGTGAGACCGCCGGCGTATCTACACGAGTGTCAGCTGCCCACGAATACTGTGTTCTGAAGCAAGGGGCTTACCTGCGAATGTAGTTCAAGTAGTTCTTGGGATCGGTGGCGATAGCGCGAAGGAGGGTGTGTGTTTCAATTTCGAGCAGCGGCTGGTACGTGCGGATCGCGGTGGGATTCAACGCCTGCGTCATGAGCCTGCGTTGTCGACGAGACTTGTCGCCGTAACGCGTGAATGCAACCTAGCAAGAGGTCAGCACCGTCTGGAAGGAAAACAGTTCTACAACACGGACCATGTTATCGCAGCCACACCTAATTAGAGTATGTCAGCAACCCGCCGTGATCCAAGACTGCAAGGGTACGTACAATTCACCAGCCATGACGAACGCAGGTTTGTCAGAATAAATCGCACCCCGCTTCTCCATCAACTCGACGGTGACCTCGTACGAATTCAAGAACACGAGTCCCTGTCCAAACACGTGTATATACACAATCTCGCCTGCTCCGCGTTAGCCCTCCATCCTCATGATGAAAACAACTGTGGCGAACGTACCAAACTGATTGGCCCAGCTCGTGGCGCGCATCCAAAGCTCGATGGCAGTCAAATCCAAGATGTTGCCGACGAAAGGGAGGGGTTTGGGCCCGGGCGGGTAGGCGCGGCTCACCTTCTTGGTCTGCTGGTGGCGCGCCCATGCGAAGAAGGCGGCGGCGATGACGAGTCCGAGTAAGATGCCCATGATGAAAAGGAGGCGTAGTACCGACTTGCGGACACAGCGAGAGCGAATAGGGGGGAAGGTTCAGGTGAACGAGCGCGGGGGTGGGTGTGTGTATAAGCAGTCGTAGGACGAGAGCTAATTGGGTCCGAAAAAGGCCTGGCTTCGCGCTAACAAAGTGTTGAAGCGCAGGTAGACCAAACGACAAGTGCGGGATATGAGACCCTCCGAGTCGGTAGTGTATTGATGTGCCTGGAGAGCACAGGTAACGAATGTCTGTGGATGAAAGAGTGACGGTAGGGCGGGCTCCGGAGGCGCGACGGCTCCCGGGATGCGTGCGAACGTATGTGCGGAAGAGGAGAGAGAGAGGAATGGAATGGGAAGCGGGAGCGGGAGTGCGAGTATTATATACTCGAGCTAGTGACGGGCGATGATATTTTTGAAACTGGGGGGTCCGTGGCCCCGGGGATGTGAAGAGAAAGAAGGTGTTTAGCTCGTCGGGTAATATGGCGAAGACGTGTCGCGGGCGACGCGCATCAGGTGTGGTATTATCAATGAGCACGAGCACGAACGAGTGTCGCTTCTGCTTCCTCGACATTGGGACAGCAAAGTTCGATGGACATGGCTGCACGGGACGCCGACGATCCTGCGAGTTGAGCGACGTTGGAAGAGGCAAACGCGACCCGGAGAGGACACTAACGGTGGCGGCAGCGATCGTGGCCGCCGCTTGGAGGATCTCGCTTCTCGGCGCGCTCTCGTCTTCCCACAGGCGAGTGCCGTCGTCGCCCCGTGACGCCCCCATCGTCGCCATGGTTGCCCTGTGGCGATAGGACGCACCGCTACGAGTCGCCCCCTCGTTCTCGCCACACATTCAGCAATACATCAACTCTCTTTCGTCGAGGAGAGCAGCGCTGTTGGGGTGCCAAGAACGGCAACGCCACAGCCGCACGAGGAGACGCCACCACATATCGCAACGAACAGTACATGCCTCACAGGTGCTCCGGGCTAATCGTCAACGCGTCCACGTCCACCCCCTCCTTGAACCACCTCTGCTCCTCCGTAATCCGAACATCGTTCCCGCTCATGTGCCGCTTCTCCATCTTCCCACTCGCCGCGAACGTCCAATCCTGCAACACACATCAGCCCACGTACATGATCCCTCACATCAACGCACCTCCAGGCCGTAGCAGCGGTACCACTGCTTCGAGCCGTCCCCGTTCTCGGCGTACCACTCGTAGAAGAACTGTCCAGGCCACGTCCGTCAGCTATCGCTTCCCAGCCCATTTGTGGCGCCCAAAGCATACCTGAACCGCAATCTTGTTGTCTGTGAACGAGAACAGGTCCTTCCTCAGCTTGTACCCGTTCTCCTTCTGCCACTTCTTGCTCAAGAACTGTATGATCTCTTTGTGGCCTTTCATGAACTCGCCTCGGTTGCGCCAGATACTGTCATCCTGCGAACATCCGATGTCAGGCCACGGCAGGCATATCGCTGGCGTGAGCCACTAGAAGAACAGGAGGGTACGTACGGTGTAGGCGAGGGCGACTTTCTCGGGGTTGCGCGTGTTCCAGAGGTTCTGCGCCGCTTTTACCTTCTCCTGCGCTGACTCCCGCGTGAACGGTGGTAGGATATGAGCCATTTTGATCGACGGCGTTTCTCGTAGGTCGAAGTGTATGTAGGGCTTCAGTCTACCCTGCCCTCCTGCCCCCTGGCTCGTATATATACCCACTCAACTTCTCTGCCCCCGCGGCTCCAGACTCCACCATCCGTGATCTAATAGCTCACTCTGATCGACCGCCGAGCCCTCAGTCATCCCCTCTCTCTCGACTGAATCATGCATGATTCACCCCAAGGTTGCTTGCTGACAATCAATTCCCTCAATTACGCGCGCCACGTTCTCATCTGATTAGATTCTTGACAAACCAGGAGCGCCGCGGCGGAACACTGGACAGCGTTTGACTGGCGGTGGCAGTGACAGTGTGTTCGGAATGGACCCACAGAGGTTGACACAGACCGTGGATGACACGGACGAGAGCGTACTTAGTAGTAGTCATGTCGGTCGGCGTTACCCGGGAGGCCACCTAAGCGCTCCGGGACTCTCGACATCGCATCTCTCCTCGAGAGTGCAGTTCGCAAAATCCGAGGAACTGCTACATGAGCCCTCCTCGATCCGGTATGGTGAGTCAGGTATCCCCGACAGTGATTCACGTTCGTCGTTGCTTGCTTGCTAGGAAATCAACATGGACCGAAGAGTCCGTCCAGTTGCTTGAAGGCTAAGAAGAAGCCGCTATTCGGACTCCGCTATTCTGTTGGGGCAATGACTCTTTACGACGCTGTGGCGTCGAGAACCCAATGTAAGGGCCCTTCAATGTACCCTCCGATGTCTAGATGATATTGCAGCGTCGAGGCTTCACGCTGCTGTGGTTCTGATTCCGCTGCTTCGACGCGTATATTGTGCTTCTGATTCAGGTCGAGAGTGTACAGGAGGTGGGTCGAGAGGGACATATCGCTCTGTAAGTCTCAATGCACGTCGAGTTCTACTTCCTTCGAGCTCGGGGGAAGACCATCATTCCCCGCCCGCTGTCGGAGAATTCGCGATCGAGTCGTTGTGCGGTCTTCCGCTGGCTGGCCGCGTCACTTTCTCCTTTGCTAGTTCGGCGTGGGGGTGGGTTGTGGCTTTCGATGTCAAATTATGAGGTGGCGGCAACGCCGGATCATAAAGTCTGTTTTGAGTCTAAATGTTTGTACTTTGAAGTCGTCATCGCTCATGTTCCGGCGGGGTGGCTCTAGTGACCGTGTGGTCGTGGACTTCGCGACGCTATATTGCGCAGCTTGGATATGATCGAGTTACGGAACGATTGTCTTCCGCACAGAGGTCAACTAAGGAGACTAGATATGATCCTCAACATTTATGAATACGAGTCCGAGTCCGATGTGCATATATGTTCCCAACGGAAAAAATAACGGTCGGACTCCTGCAGCTCCGAAAGCTCAGCGCATGACTCTTATAACAAATCAGCCTGTAGGAAAGCCTTACCTTGCCTCTTTACGGGGTAACATACCCCACGCAGCCCAAATATCTACTCCTCGTAGATCCTGAACGTTACTCATTGGCTCGGCGATACTGAAATGTGCAACACCAAGCGCAGCCTCTGGCAGTCTGGATGATGTCATCACACGCTCTCGTTGACTCGCAACCAGGGTGACATACGAATTTTTAGCCTCGTCCATTCCCAGTTTTGTCTTTCAAACCAGGAAGCCGTTGCCTTTTCAGGCAACCCACGGCTCAAATCGGTTGCCGATACGGCTCTGCCGATCGGGTTATCGCGATAACCATCGTCATGGCCGCACACTCATTCTCGTTCTGTCATTGTCACTGGTCCGTATTGGCAATCAACCACACCGGACATTCCGAAGTACAAGGTATACTCGATATGCGTAGTGGACGGACCTACACTCACTCGCAGTGCCCCCCCCGCGAGCTCGATCGTGACCGTATTTGTCAGATTTGTTGCTTTGGTGTGCGGTTGGGTGTCGTGCTCCGAAACATGACATGGATGGATCGGTGGTCTTCGACGGAGGGGGTATATAATGGAGGGGGCGTGCGTCGTTGCTGCACGCACATATACGAACAACGACTAAGAAGACAGAAGACAGAAGAATACGCGGTACGGAGAAAGGGAGAGAGTAAGTGATGAGTACGAGTAGTACTTCGCAGGCCCAACCCGATCAGGATCATGGACAACCTACGTCTGCGCTCGCAAGGTGACCTTCTTCCCCGTCCGCTGATCCGTCTGTCGTTGACTCTCTCTTGCTTTCCCAGAGGAAATGCGTGCCTCCCATGCCGGAAGCGCAAAATGGTGCGTCCCACGAGCTCTAAATCCCATCTCCGCTGTTACAGCGGTCATCTGTATACTCACCGACCCCCGCTCTACAGAGATGCGACGGCGCACGCCCGGTGTGCGGCCGGTGTCAGCTGAGGCAGACGTCCGAGGACTGCGAGTATAGCACCGGGCAGGGACCGACGCGGTCGCAGATGCTCGAAGAGAACATCGCGCTGTTGGAGTCCCGGATTCGGGAGCTGGAGAACCAGGACACGACGGCGCCGTCTGTGAGGTTGCATACGGTTACGCAGGGTGCCTCGTCGCGCAGGACGCCGCCTGTGTCGCCGTCGGAGGAGAGCGGCAGTAATGATACGATCATGCCGGACGCTGCTGGTGAGTTTTTGTTTGAGAAATTCGGACATGGTAGTTTGACATCGTTGTAGATACCTCGGATACCATAATGTTGCAGTCGGTCGCCGCACCGCCTGAAAGGAACGCACAGCAAGAAGAACTCTCGGAATTGTACGTCGATATTTAATTCTACAACTAAGGGCTATGACTGACACCGTCATAGAATCGACGCTTTCTTACCACATGCTACCCAGCTTGGATTTTTCTTGCACATCACCCGCTTCATTAATGCCTACCACGCACGCAACGGCCAACTCATGACCGCCATCTGCACCCTTCTCACCGCAGCCTCTCTCTGGGGCAGCCACTTCTCCTCCGACCCGGCTCTCAGAAGCCGTGAAGACCAGCTCCTGACCGACGCCACCCAACACCTGACCGACTCGCTGTTCGTCTCGGACATCAGCCTGCGAGACCACACGATCCTCTACATCATCCAAGCCGAAGTCCTCCTCGCCCAATACTTCTTCTTCAACGGGCGGAACCTCGAGGGGCGGTACCACTTGAGCGCAGCGGGCGCGCTCGTCCTCTCCTGCCGCCTCAACCTCGTTCGGAGCGACCGGCACAACCTCAGCACCCTCAATACCGTCGGCCTCACCGAGCCGGAAGATGAAGTGCAAGAAGGTGAACGGATTAATGCGTTTTGGATGGTGTATGTCCTGGATAGGTGTTGGTCTGTCGCTCTGGGGTTCCCCACAGCTATCCCGGCCGAGAGCGTGTGGCATGGTGCGGAGATTGATACCCCGTGGCCGTTGAGTATGGAAGCCTATAACGAGGTAAATCATCTGAGCTCTTTGTCTTCTTCCCCTTCTTCCTCCCCCCGTTCCTGTTCCTTTGTCGTGAAGTTGTTGTGGAATGTGATTGCTGAGTATATTGTTTGTACTTGGCAGGGAGGGTTAGATGCGGTGGCCAAGAGCCACAATACGGTGCAGAGGTTCCTCGGGGATGGCAGGATCGTCTCCGATCCGAACGTCGCGACGCTCGCTTTGCGCGCGCAGGCGTCGGCGTTGTACGCGCGTGCGGCGTGGTTGAGCTCTCAGCATACAGACCGTAAGTTTCACAATTGTGTCTACAATCAGGCATCTGAGACTTACGGTCATCGTTTCTCCCAGAGGTCGAAAGACAAGAAGCTCTGCACGCCGATATCCTCGCATTCGACGAATGCATCACCAGGTTCATCACAGCCTTGACCCCTCCATCTCAATTTGACCCCGAAGTTATAGCTTCAGGATCCGGGTCTGGGTCTGTGGACGTGCCGCATACCCATCCTGATCTCGTACTCATCCGCACCCTCGCACGCGTCGCGCTCATCCGTCTACACTCCTGCTTGAAGAACCAAGACCAGCGCTCCCGCGACGCGTGCGTCGCTGCAGCCGACGGCGCAGCCGCGGTCGTGCGTGACTTGGATTTGCCGAATCTCAGGTTTGTGGATCCTCTGATGGCGGTGAGTGTTCTGCTCCTTCCTACACGATAACGGTCATTATTATCCCACTCTCTCTGTAGATTCTGCTCACCACCGTCGCGCAAGTCTACATCGACGAGATCACGTCGATCCAAGCCCGAGTCTTCCTCGCGTCCGGCGAGCCCCAAGCCGACACCACATTCGCGTCGTACAGCGACGTGTACCTGACCACGCTCGCCACGTCCGTCCAGCGTATGATCGCGACTCTGAACGTCCTGGGGGTGAGGTGTCCTCTGATGGGTGAGTGTATGGTTTGTCTCCACCCCCTCCGAGTCCGCGTTGACATGCATGTTGCTATTTTCAAGATGCGGTGCTGATACGGTTTTGTCCTCTTCTGTTTAGTGGCAAAGGCGGCTGAGGTCCAGCAGGCCTTGTCTAATGTGCTTTAGTGAGTTGTGGACCGATCTAGACGCGATGGGATCCGGAGAGTGCTACTACGTTACAGGTGGCGAGCCTGAGAGCCTATGTGAGGTGTAAAGGATTGGATAGGTTATGGATTATGGATTATCATATGGGCTACACGCAGGTAAGACATGCCACACGATGTATTTCCATTTAGATGAGAGCAGTGGCGTCGACATCGATTGTCCGCATAGAGTACTGCACTACTAGTAGATTCGAGGTTATAGAAAACATGTTATGTAACCACTTTCCCTTTCTTAATCACACTCGTACTTTCGCCTTTCACATTCCGATGACTCCTCCTCTCCTTCCTTTGTCCTTTGTCTCGATGACTCGCATTCGGCCATGCGCTGCGCGCCATGGCCGAGCCTCTCTACTTGTATATATACAGCTGTAGTAGCTACTGCATTCAGCACCTCACATTGTACCTACCCACCAGCACTCTCGCACTCTGCGTGAACCAGCTCGATCACTACACCATTCTAAGTATAGTACGATTCGCTCTATGTACGTGTTCTCTAGCTTCCTTGTAAGATACGCTCTACAAGCATAAGCTGAGTTCAGTGGCTCGGTCATCTGTGTTCTCGCATAGTATCTGAAATACATATTCTATTCAAACAACTACTACTTGAGTGATACCTACATCAGATAGCTGAACCTCTGTTAGTGTATGCGTTTTCTGCTTTCCAAACAACTCTGCGCTACGCGCAGTTACGCCTTGGTTAGCGCCAAATCCGCGGTTCACAACATTGCTGGAAGGTAAGGTCACCTCAGTGATGAGGTGCACCTCACCTCGCCGGAATCTCGGCTTGTCACCTCAAGATGATCTCAAGGTGATAATGAGGCATCTCATCGCCACCTCACCTGTTCGGCGGCTAAATATCGAACTGGCTGTGGTTCGATATTTAGCCGCCCACTACTACCCAGGCCAGTTGGACATCGACACATACAGTGACCGACTGTTGGTACACTTTGTCTACGGAAACCACGCGAGAGCACATTGACCAGCATGTTAGCCAGTAGTGTAGCATTCAATACACTCCAATTGTTTGGAAAATTCACGTTGAACCTACAAATAGCAATGCAGACCCAACTACTACTCTTCAGTGTGTGAGATACTACTAGTAGATGTTACTACATGTTCATCGATTTTGACTAACTCTTGGAGCCCGCTCACGCAGTGTTCAACGAAGCCCAACAGTATCTTCTGCTGCTTGTGATCCCGCCCAATTTCCGACCGAGCCAGGGCAGGTATGCTCTCGGCTACCATCCCAAGCAAGTACGTGAACTCTGCTTGCATGGCGTCCAAAGGTTCCGAGTTGTCCTGTGTCTGATACGACAGGAATTCTGTGACAGCTAGATGTTCACCTGCGTCAAGCGTAGGCCTGAAGAATGATGGTGGCTGAAGTGCAGGTTTGAACTGGCGCAACAAAGGTGTTCGCTGTGCTGGGCGTCCATTGGCATAGCCAGGTCTGTTGTAGATGCTGTGAAGAGCACGAGCAAATAGAACATTGGCATCCAGCGTGGGCTCTGCATCAGCTGCTGCTTCTTCAAGGGGTTCTGTGTCCGACTGGTCACATCAGGAAAAACCACTTTTTTGTAGTTTTTATAGCACCTGGTAGCACCTGGTAGACTGTATGTAGTTACACAAAGAAAAATATAATTGTCCCAAAACTAGTGTAGTTCAGTGTAGTTCAGTAAGGTTCAAGTGTAATTCAGTGGAACTCTCCACAAAGCACATCCATATATTTATATACTATTAATGTAGTCTTCAGTGTAGTTCAGTATAGTTCAGTGTAATTCAGTGTATGTTATATTCGTGCAAACTTACCGCCCGGACCCCTCCGAGCCCGGCCTCCGAGGTTCACCAGGACACTTCCGCGGTAGCGTCCGTTCTGACTTAGGAACGTTGAGCTCACGGGTTTTATGCCGTGATGATCTACTGAGCTTTCCCGTTGAGCTCACGTTTTCTTATCGGACATCCGGAGCTACTACGGAGACCTCCGTGCTCCTCCTCATCTGGTAT